>BHEV01053440.1:0-26491 GCA_004319985.1 Emydocephalus ijimae
CGAAGGTGGGATGTGGAGATGTCAGAGCTGACTGAACAACAAAGAACGATATCCGAGCACGTGGCTGAAATGCACAACGGCAGAACTATGTCCGGCGGCGTCATACCACCCGCTCCGTTCGACCCAGCGCAAGAAGACTGGGACTCCGATATGGATCATTTCCAAATATTCTTGGAAACCAACAATTTGAAGGATGCCACTACTGGAAAGAAATGGGCGGTATTCGTAACGCATTGCAGGCCGACCGTATTCAAGATGGCCAAGGCACTAGCGAAACCGGCAGAAGTGAAATCTATGGACTGGGATGTCCTCGAACCTCTACTGAGGGCGCACTATGCACCGATCGTTCCAACGCTCGTCAGAAGGCATGAATTTTATCAAAGAAGTCAACAGAAGGGCGAAAGTGTTGTGGATCTCCAGAATCTGGGAGGCCTATGTGGGTTTGCTGACCTCGAAGAAGCCTTAAAAGACAGAATAGTTCTGAGATTGGATACACCACACATCCAAAGCAAGTTGATGGCAAAAGGCGACATCAGCCTTGCCGATGCTATCGCTGAAGCTACTGCAGCAGAAGCAACCAGGAAGTTGGCTGCCCAAATGCACCGCAACCGTGCCCCAGTTCACCAACCGACCCACGACATTTCACCTAAGTCAGAAGGGCAGTTTCCAATGGCCCACAACGAGGACCTCTCTTCGTTGTCAGACAGCGACGAAGAAGAGGTCCATCGACTGCGGTCCGAACGGGACCAACGCCAGAAATCTCAATACCATTGCGCTGGTTGTGGGGCAAGCCACCCCCGATCAGAATGCAAATTCCTCGACGTGCTCTGCCATGTGTGTGGGAAACAAGGCCATATCAGACGGGTCTGTAGAAGCCAAATAGGACCCAGCCAGCCCTCGAGGGGGGCTAACTATCTCAAACCGACAGGAAGACGTCCTGTAAGGCGAGAACCAGTGAACCACCAATGGAACAACCACTCCTATAGAAACAAAACCTTAAACTGCCCCACGAAGCGAGAAGAGGCTCACCAAACTATCACGATTGGTCATGCCTCCTCCCTGGATGCCAAGAAGATCCGAGTGAAAGTGGCCATCGAAAACCAGCCCTGCCTGATGGAAGTCGACTCAGGATCGTCTCTCTCAATGGTTTCCTGGAAGACCCTCAAGCAACTCATCCCGACTGTCCGGCGACAAGATCTCTGATTCCAAAGGCTCATACTCAAAGACTATCAAGGAAATCAGATTCCAGTTGTAGGATCCAGTCGAGTTTGGGTATTGTTCAAGAACCGTACAGCATTCCTACCCCTGACTGTGATCGCCTCCAATGGTTCGCTCTGCTTGGAATTGAGGTGGCAGGCATTCACCGAATCGGTAGCAGCAACTGGGAAGAGGACCTCGTCCAAGAATTCAAGGACGTCTTTGCAGAAAAACTAGGCGAGTACAAGGGGACCCCGATATCATTTAACCTCAATCCCAAAATAGCTCCCATCCGCCTTAACCCTCGTCGAGTTCCATTTGCCCTTAAACCAAAGATTGACGAGCAGCTTGATAAATTGATAGCCCAGGGTGTGTTAGAACCAACCGATCACTCTCCCTGGGAGACCCCAATCGTTACACCCATTAAGCCAGATGGATCCATAAGAATTTGTGGGGACTACCGAGCCACCCTGAACCACGCCCTTCAACAAAACGCATATCCGGTACCAGTGGTGCAGCACTTCCTCCATTCCCTGGGGGAGGGGGGCGGAAAAGTCTTCACAAAACTAGACTTTGCCCAGGCATACCAACAACTGCCGGTAGACAAAAAAACGACAGAGGTACAGACAATCGTTACGCACCGAGGTGCCTTTAAATGTACCCGACTCCAATTCGGAGTGAGCGTAGCCCCGGGAATCTTTCAAAGTTTGATGGAAAGACTATTACAAGGAATAAAAGGCATTGTTCCATACTTTGATGATGTGTTAATCGCTGCACCTACCCCAAAAATTTTATGAGATCGCCTGAGGTTGGTTCTCCAGAGATTCAAAGACGCAGGGCTTAAAGTTAAGAAAAACAAGTGTAAACTGTGCACGGATCGTGTTGAATTTTTAGGATATTTAATTGACAGTAATGGCATTCACCCTACCGATAGCAAATTGAGGGCAATCAAGAACGCCCCCAAACCCCGAAATAAGGCCGACCTCCAAGCGTTTCTAGGCCTTATCAATTTTTATAACCTTTTCCTGCCACACAAAGCAACCGGAGCCAAACCCCTACATCGTTTATTGGACAAAAAAGCAATCTGGGTATGGGGACATAGAGAAGAGCAGGCATTTCGAAATGTAAAAAAAATATTGACTTCTGACATTGTACTAATGCAGTACAATGAGACTTTACCGTTAACGATCACGTGTGATGCATCGCCTTTTGGAGTAGGTGCCATTTTGAGCCACGTTTTGCCAAACGGTAGTGAAGCCCCTGTTGCCTATTTCTCAAAGACTCTTTCAAAAGCAGAACGCAATTACAGTCAGATTGATAAAGAAGCCCTTGCTATTGTCTCTGCTGTCNCTTGAGCTGAGCACCACTTCCAGAGACCATTGATGACCCTGCACCTACAGTGACAATGTTACAGATCGAGATACTTCAAATACCGCCATTAACAGCCCGAGATATCATGATGGAAACAAAACGCGAGTCCTCAGTCCTCAGCACGAGTTCTCAGTTGGGTCGAGCGTGGATGGCCATTGGACCAGATATCTGATGACTACGCCCCATTCAAGAGTCGACAAATGGAATTGTTCTCACAGAAGGGCTGCATTATCTGGGGAGATAGAGTTGTTGTCCCAGAGCGGCTACAACGAGCAGTACTAAGAACCTTGCACGATGGCCACGCCGGCATCGTGCGCATGAAAGCCCTTGCACGTAGCTACGTGGTGGCCGGGCATTGACAAGCAAATCGAGACATGGATGAAAGCTTGTCACAAATGCCAGGAAGTAAGCAACACCCCACCGAAAGCAACCCCAACCGAATGGGAAACACCGCGGGGACCCTGGTCCTGTATTCATCTGGACTTTGCGGGACCTACCAAAGGCCACACATTCTTGTTAACAGTGGATGCCTTCTCGAACTGGCTCGAAATCCATGAAATGAGGAATATAACAACTGAAGCGGTCATCAAGAAACTAGACAGACTATTTACAACACATGGATTACCAGAAGTTCTGGTATCCGATAACGGACCCCAATTTACCGCATTGTCCTTTGAACAGTACCTGGCGGACCGCTGTATTCACCATGCGCTGACTTCATCGGCGCACCCTGCGGCCAACTGAAGGGCCGAGCGCATGGTACAATTTGTCAAGAAAACACTACACAAAATGGACTATGACAATATAGAAGAAAAAATAAACCGAGTACTCCTTTTTTAGCATATCACTCCGCGCAGCGTCACCAACAAAACTCCCGCTGAATTGCTAATGGGGCAGAAGGTCCACTCCCACCTCGACCGACTTCATCTATCGTACGAACCTGAGAAACCACACGGATCCAGCGGGCAATGCCGTACCTTCCAGGTAGGCGACTTGGTATTCGCTAAGAACTTGTTGGGCAATCCGTTGTGGGTCGAGGCGACTGTGGTCCGAGTAACCGACCCTAGATCGTACCTCGTGGAATGTCACGATAATAGACTATGGAAGCGCCATATTGATCAGCTACGATCAAGGCTGCAGTCAGGAATCTCCGAGTCCCCTGATGTCCAAACTGAGGGAGGAGGAGATACGGAGGAAGATGAACTTGAAATAGCAGAAAGTTTTAATGATAGAAACAACAGCCAAATGGAAACATGTGAAGAAGAATCAGGGATGGGAGTGAGTTCGCCTCATGATAATGCTGAAGATGTTGGTGACAACAAGAATTCGAACTCAGAGTTAGAGGCACCCCTTCACCAAACAACGCCCTATTTCATCAAGAGTGCAGCCAAATAGCGGGGGCATAACGAAAGTCAACTAGAATAACAAAACAACCATCCTACCTCAAGGACTATGTAACCTCACCCCATAAACGGAACCCGGCGGGAAGGGGTGTTGTGAATGAATAAATGTGTTAATAAAGTTATCAAGAGCTTGAAGTCAAGTGCAGGGCTCTGGCCCTGCACTTCTGATTGGCCGTTAATGGCGACATCAGATTGGTCCGTTCAGGTGAATCTGATTGGCCATCAACGAGCCTCTCCCATTGGTTAACAGAGCTAGCGCTCCCGGGTTTTCATTGGTTGAATATATAATAAGTTGCCTATATAAGGAGGGCCATTACAGCCATTGAGCTGAGCTGTCACACCATGTTAATAAAGAGTTTTGAAGTTCACCGTTTCACCGGCTCGTCTCCATTCTTCGCGCCCACGCTCAGAACATAACAAGGTTTATTTCCCAACTCTCTAATTCACATGGAGCACTTAATAGAATGAACATCATTTTTTTAACAAGAATACAGAGCAATTTTAAAAACGAGGATATAGATGTAACTCCTGATAGGGAAAAAGTTAGACTCATTTCAAGCAACATGGTGGCTATAAAGCCAATTGGTTTTATGATGAAACTACCTTTGTTTCTTGAGATACATGTATTTGAGGGAATTTCTGGACTCATCAAACCTTATGGATAAATTATAACAGAACATAATACTAATAAAGATTTTGTTGATTTTTTCAAAGGATGATACATTTCTACTCTTTAGCAATAGGAAAAAGTAAGTATTAAAGGCAAATTAATTTCCCAAATGCATTTTTAAAGGATAAAGAATATTAAGATGGCCCTTTCTCAAAAGCGGAACTAAACACAGTTTTTAAAAGTATTAAATATAGATAATCCTAGGGCTTGGCTGGTTTATCATATAAATTTTATAAAGAATGTTAAAATATCATGGAAACTGCATTTTTCTTAATAAGCTATTAATTACATCAATAAAAACCCTTAAAATAACCTGGTATCATTCTAAAATAATTTTAATTCCCCAAATGAGATACAGCTGTGCTAGAATTAACTATTTACATATTCTGCCCAGAGTCATGTGAAATCAAGCAGCATATACTTGTAATACATTATTACTGTTTTGTCACATAATCACCTAGTTGTTTGGACTGGATTTGGCATTTTATCTACTTAATTAGTCCCCCCAAGAATCTGGGAATAGGAGATATTACTATTTGATGGTATTAAAAGCATAGTTTCAAGCAGAGGTGGTATTCAGCAGGTTCTGACCAGTTCTGGGGAACCAGTAGTGGAAATTTTGAATAGTTTGGAGAACCGGCAAAAACTTCTGACTGGAGTTTTTACAGTATCCTTCCCCTGCCATGCCCACCAAGCCACCCCCACAGAACTGATAGTAAAAAAAAAAATGAATCTTACCACTGGTCTCAAGGTGTAAGATGTTCCAAGTAATGCTGTCTTTTGCCATTGACTGATTTTGTCAATGCCACTGGAGCTGAAGTGGTGCTCCAGTTCTTTTTAAATTACACCCAAGGTGGCTACCTTTCTTTTCTTTTGCCACTGTCATTCTACTTGTGCTGCTATTTATTATTGTTACTGTTATTACATCAGTTTTTATAATATGAGATTGATTTCAACTTATGGACAATCATCTTAAATTAATCTTTAATAATTATACAATCAGGCTTTGTTTGAAAAATTAAGATATATAATTCTATTAGAAAATTATTAAATATTTATTAGTAAAATTAATACATCTTATTTATCATTGTAGAAATTAATTATCTTTCAAGGTTTTGATTGCATGGATGGACCATACTTAAAACAAACCTACAGAAATTTAAATTTGGCAATTATTTTCATACGATCAATCATTTATAATCTTATTAATGCTCAGATAAAAATGTGTGATTATGACTCAAAACAATTCTTAATCTCAAAAGATGCTAAATAGGACTGTCCATTATCCACTTTATTATTATCCACTTGTTATAGAAACATTAGCAGCAGCACTTTGTGACAACAAGGAAATTAAATAAGAGATAAAACTTATTAAATTAGTTTGTAGTCATTATAATATTAACTTTTTTCTTCTAGTTATTTAGCAAAATTTGCTAGAATGGAGTTGGAAGTATCTGCAGAAATATCAGACTTACTATTGCATTTTCAAGGGGTGGTGTCTTGGAGACTAGCTCCCATAAAAACTTTACTGCAACTCACAGGTGAATAATATGCATCACTTGAATATCACATCCTACCTTGGGGTACTATAAGAAGGGTGAAGAAACACTGGCCTTTATCCTTTTTGCAGCAGCTTAATCTCCCAAGTGTCACAGTTCCAAACCTGGCCAGCAAAAGAAGAGGCCACACTGTGAGCAGAACAGGTTTCTTAACTGCAGTCTCAGCTTGGCATGTGGTGAAGAATGCAAGTAAAAGGGTTTCTAGCCAGCATTACTGGCTTCAGCTAGCCACCTGGCTATATGGACTCAGCACTCTCCACCCTCCTGTTCCTGGTTGCTCCTGCTGGCTCCAGAAAGTACTCTTCAGGCCTGGCTGGCTTCTGAACTGACCACTGCTGTCTTGCCTTCCTGGATCATCTCCCAGCATGAGTCCCATCACCGAACACCCATCTGTGACCCCCTCCCCCTGAGCATGTGTGGCAACTCCAAATCTGTGCATTGTGGCCACTTTGAATGGTGCACTGTCTCAGATGTTGACACCAAGGCAAGGATGATGATCACTTTCATGATCTTTAGACCAAGAACTGGTTCTTCCCAAAAGATCTTTGGACATTCAGAGCTGAAGTGTTCTGCATTGATAGGGATACTGCTATTATTACTGTTTTGTGATTTTATTGATATTTCACAAAATTAGTATTCTGTATTATTGTCAAGGTTACAAGTAATATCCAACTTTTACCCCAAGTAATTGTAACTTTATTTTGCACACCAGCTAAAGGTTTGGATAAATCTTCCAAATACATGGTATATAAATGCATACAAAAACTGTAAAAAAACCTATAATACATAAATAATACATAAAATGCATAAATAAAATAAAATATAGCACATTAAAACTATAAATGATGTCTTGAATACTATTATTCCTTCTGGTGAGAAGCTTTCTTTCTCTTCTCTCTTACCTCTAGTCGTGCTTCATTAGAATATACTGTTTGCTATTTTGACTGCTTTTTAACTGGATGATAGAAATTGCATTTCTGTTTTCTGCTGGCAAACCCTATACAGTACTCAATTCAAGTACAGATCTAGGAAAATGTTATCATATCTTCACTTGTATTTTATTTTACTCTAAATAAAAAGATGTCATGAAAATAAACTTGATCTTTATCATAATAGCCTGGATTTTGGTATATGTATTTTTGCACTGTGAATTTGCATCCTTTCCATCATGCTGAATATTCCCAGATTTGTTATGTAATATTCTTTCTATTCTGTCTTTTGAATATACAGAAGGTGGAGGGTGTGTGTACAAAAGGTAAGAATTTCATGAGTCATCAGTCCCTGTTTTGCAGTAGAAGGGACACTACTGGATATATCCCAATACAAATTAATTATTGATCTATTAATATTTTAGACTAAGTTGCTTATTCAACTTGTACAGTCACCCCCATTAAACCAGTGACTCTGATTTAAAACAATTACACAAACAATTAAAACATGGCACAAAAAGAACTACAAATAGCAGCCATTATAATTCTTTAGTGTCAGCATAATCAGAAAACAGGCCCTTCACACCTTCAGGATCTCAGGCCTGAGTCTTCAAAATTTTATGAAAGGCCGGCATGGTCAAGGACATCCTCAGGGAGGATGGATGTTCCAGAGAGTAAATGCTATGGCAGAAAAGCATGCCTTCATTCCTTGGCTGATGACCCAGAGCATTCCCATTCTGGCAAACTAGATTTTATGGGTAAAAACAACTGGAAGAAGACAATATCTCAGATACTGCTTCCAAGTTTTGAAGAGTTATAAAGATGAAAATGAAAACCTTCTGGTACACATTGGTAGCCAAAGCAGCCCCTAAAGTAATGGTGTTATATGTGCCCAATAGCCAACATACTTTACAACCCATACAGATACATTTATACCAGCTGAAGCATCTGAATTCTCCCCAAGGGCAACCCCATGTAGGGCACATTGCATTGGTCAAATAGGACCGCATGAGTGACACAGATTCCTGTTTAACCAATGGGTACAATTGGTGTACAGCTTGAAGGTGTGATGAAGCCTCTTAGCCACATTAAGCACCTGTTTTCCAATTAGGAGCCATGAGTACAAGTAGACCATCAGATTGCATACCAGAACCATCTGAAGGAGTGACACCCATCTAGGATCAAAGATCCTTTGCCACAAAGAAACATTGATGGCTTATTTTTCACATTTCTGTTTATTTAACACTTCCAGTGTAAAAAGTGGTTTTGCTGAACAAAGATATATGCATGACTCATGGTTTGAATCAGACATGATTGAATGGAAGGGGGGGAAAGGCTGTCCATGTCGCTGAACATTACTCTGGGTAATGTTCAGCCAACAAGTAAAACAATCTTATAGCTGTTAAAAAATTAAATCAAGATGTTGAAGAACATCCATCTAAATACAATATAACCACTGTGTAGACTCCCCATAAAATGTTCAATGTTGTTGGAAAAAACATGTTATTGGGCTTTCCAAAAGGCTACAAAGATGAAGCTAACCATGATGTTCCAGAGGGTGAGAAAATATATACTGTCTTGATCCCATCAGATGGACCTCTTTAGCAGATGGGACCTGCAACATACCTCTTCTGCTGGATCCAATGAGATGGGTAGATGTGATTGGGAAATGTGATTCTTCCACTTAGAACTTTAAAAGTAAAAGACCAATTACATCTGGAAGTAAACTGACAGCCAATGCATGGAACAGAGATGGGTTGCAGCCCCATCTGGCACCAGTTGAACCTTCTTCAATATATAGCACATTGTAGTAATCCACTCTGGAGGTGACCAGGCTATGAGTGTCTATCTGCAGATACAATATGGGGACATATTGTTGCTCTTGATTTTTCTTTTGTTTTGTGTAACTACTAATGCTGGCAGTAAATGCAGGGAGAGATCTTGTTTACTTGTTCCCCAGGTAGATCCTTCCTTCCTTCCTTCCTTCCTTCCTTCCTTCCTTCCTTCCTTCCTTCCTTCCTTCCTTCCTTCCTTCCTTCCTTCCTTCCTTGTTTCTTTATTTTTCAGAAAGAAAACCTGTGCATTTCTAGATGAGAAAAACAATGACAATTCACATTTCTGATTGACTGAAAGATTGGGTGAAGCATACTCAGTTTAGATTAAGAAGAGTTTTATTTTAAAAGATATTTTAAAAAGAATAATAAAAAGATATGTTAATGGTTTGGCTGGGATTTATTTTCAGCCAGGTTGTTCTCTTACCCCAGACGAGGCAAGTCTTTTGAAAAGGGTGTACAAGTGAGTAAGAATTCTATTTTCTTCCTTATTTTTAAAAAAGAGAAAGAAGAAAGAAAGAAGCAGTCTAGTAATCTCTTCTCTCATTCCTTTCAATTATCATACCCAAGGGCAAAGGAAGAAGGACACACTTGTACTTGAATTGAAGAAAGCCATCTCAGGAGGAGGATGAAACAAATGCCTCTGTAATGGGGGGTTTTCAGACACACACACACACCCCCACCCCCCCACCCCCGACACACACATCTCAAAACACATTCACCAATTCTTCTCAAAACTGCCTTGCTGGTCATACTCAGCATGAACAGCTACTTATCTGTCCTTGTGATCCTGAAATGAAAAAGGAACAATAAGCTTTTTCTTTGTTCCTGATATTTCCTATGGCTGAAAGAAGTAAAATGATTTGTATGTTGTGATGAAATGCAGAATGCTTAGATTGGCTTGAGACTCATTCTGATATAAAATGCAGCCATCTCAAAAATGTCCCCCCCCCCTTGTATTTTGTTTTTTACCAGATTCAAGATACATGTTGTTTTGCATAACAAAGTGAATTAGATGTGTTGCATCTACTTACTTAAAGGATCCTGTTTTGGAGAAATGTAAATAAACAGTGCATTTTACATTAATTTCCAATGGCTGTTATGGTGCTTCCATTTAGTAAATTGTTCCAGGATCAAATATAATCATGGAAAATTATGTGTTATGGTATCTTTGTTTTGCAGGAACTCTCTATTTTCTCTCTGCAAAAAAAAATGCCTTATGCTTCAATAGCTATTGATTAATAACTGAAGACAGTAGGAAAAGAGAGAGAACTCATAGCAAGAGATTGTGATACAGATAAATAATATATTCAAAAGGGTTTTTTTCATGCAGAGTTGGCTAATTTAATTGGCTGTATCTTTGTCCAAGAAACCTTAAATAAACAGATATTAATAATAATAATTATTTATATGGCTGCTCATCTTAGAGCACAACTCAGCTGGCAATTGGTTAAGTTACTTGCAGAAAATAAGCTGGTGTTCATTTGTTTGTTTTTGCTGACAAGAAAGGAACAAGATGTACTTTTATAACATCTGAGCATGTACAGTAATATTTCTATGCTTGTCCTGCCCCACAGCAGCAGTACAATACAAAAATTGGGAACTTACCCAGAGATATCTCAGTAGAATTGTGCTGCTATATTATAACTTATCCCACTTTATAATGAACTTCACATGTGTACTACCATTACCGCAAGTGCCACCATTGCTATTCATTTTAAACAAATGCTGAAGACAATGGGTTGTACTAGCAAACAACCCTGTTGTAGGAAATGTTGAAAAATCAGCAAATAACACTGTTTCATAAAACGATACTAGTGGCAAATCATCTGCCTTGCAAAATGACAAAAGATTGCTGATGTTATTTCACCAACAATCAACCAAGTACATAAAAATACAGAATTTTCCAAAAGACAATTATTAAAATGCAGACAATCATAGTAATATTTCATTGACTTTTCTTCATGTAATAGGACAGGAGACTATATTTTCAAATTTTCAAAAACTTGTATGAAATAATGAAGAATCACTGTTGTTCATGTATTTCCATAAATTTGGAGTGAATTGGTTCATCTCTCATAGAAAACAAAAAACTGCTCTTGGTTTTACAATTCTTCCCAGTAAAGATACCTATTTCATACTTCGATTCAAATGTGTGACCATGCATCCTTGTTATCCTTTAAACAAAAAACAAACAAAAAACCACATCTAATAAAATGTAAAGCTAGCTTTCATTTACTTGAAAGTGACTTGCTTGTTCAAAGTCTTTAAGATTATCTCTCTTAAAAAACAATTTATTCTCAAAGGTAACTATCCTTGCTTAACTTCAAACTCTTCTTAATCCCTTAGGCTTGATTGATAGTTTGCAATTATGTTTGGAATATTCAGGAACAATTTACAAGCCTTATTTCAGGATGAATCTCCTTTTCTAAGAAATTATTGAAACCAAGTAGGCTTCAAATGATTGAAACATTGAAATGTGTAAATTGCTGGGATTTAAGAAGAGCTAAGAAATAATGTTTAATCCAAGTATCCAATGCCTTCCTGAAAATCTAACCAAAATGTTGTTGTCTTCATTTATTGTAGCTTTCCTGATTCCTAGAAGATTCACTTTCAGACCATGAATTTTAAGATGAAGCCGTTCAGTCTTTTTGTAGCTGGCAGCAGAGTTACTCTTACTGTGAGGTTAGGTGGTCAAAGCCTAACCAGGTAGGGCAGTGGTTAAAATGGTTTTTCTTCTAGGGTTTTTCTGGGAAGAATGAGGCGAGGCAGCTAAATTGGTTGCTCAGGCTTTATTGGTTTGCACACGCTAACAGCGAACAAGCCACTCAGCCTTGAGGCAACAGCTGTTGGCCAGCTCCTTATATAGTCAGCTGTCAAACTATCAGCAATCAGGTTGCAGCCGGGCACCCCCCTGCTGGAACCAGACCAGAGGCGGAACTTCAGAACATAGCAATGGGGTATTTACAATTATGTCAGGGTCATTTTAGGTGTTACGTTCTATGTATTTGTATCCTCCTTAGAAAAGAGAGCTTTCAAATTGAAGACTGAGATCATATTACTTTACCATGTCTTGTCTGGTGGATATTAGGGAGAGGCATTTTGCTTTGCTCCTGAGCATGATTTAATTCAGGAAGGGCATTAAAACTTTATTCTTCCATTACAGTAATCTTTGTCTTTTTATCTATTCAGAATTCCTTATAGTTTAGAATGCTATCAATTTTTAGTGCCTCTGGATTTAGAGGTGGAATACAAATCATCATAAGCATAAACAGACTTTTAACTTGTTAACAATCTGTTGCTGGATAACAACTGCTGAAGATATTGTTGTACTATCTGTGCTTCACTAAAATCTGGATTATATTAGTCTCATAGGACTACAGGATATGGTGTATGCATTGCCAAGCTCCTTGTAGACTCTAAATCGAAACCGTGACATACCGAGGGAGTGTAGAAAGTCAAATGTTTATCTAACAATTAAGCTCTTCTTATGTACAGAACTATTTACTTGAGAATTCATCAATATCTGCCATTTTTTTCTATCCTCTTCAAACTGCTTTCTCAGCTGTGATTCTCTGAATGCCCATAGAGCAACTTAAATTTTTAAAATCATTCCTTTCACCACTGCCTTTGTGTGTGTGTGCATGCATGCACATTTGGGTATATATTTTTACCGAACAAACAATAATCCACACAATTTTGAGGTGGTTTCACTAAATTTGCATGAGTTTCACTGGAAGTTATATTTATTCTCACTCAAATTCTTTTCAATAATGACATATGACGTTTACAACTACCACTGGATGCTCTCCAGCTTCACAAATACGTTGATCATGCTGTCTGAAACTAAATCCAGTATTATTGTCTGAGGAAAAGTTGATATAAAACACAACATTAATTGATAAGGAAGGAGGATGGCAGGATGCCCTTGCTTCTCTAGAGTATGAGGCAATAGCCAAAGGCTAAGGCTAAAATTCTAGGTTCTGGAAAGCTACTCTTTCAGAATGATCAGCTCTGGGCCAGTGCTATAAACTAGCAGATAGATGGGCAGGAGCTCAGGTCTTCTGAGAGCCAATCAGAGAACAGTGTTTACCTTTCCAGTATATTCTTCAGACTAAAAGAAAGACCGACATACAGTCTAATGCCAGTTCCCCTCATGTGTAATAGATGGATTTGCAAATTGTTTGAGTTGTAATATAAGTTGCTGTAAGCAAGTCATCCACTGGTTAGTGAGGTTTGAAAGGAATTTCCTGATTTGTGACATAGAGACTCTTTTCCCTTCCTTTTAGCAAACTTTGCTGGGTTTTTAATTATAGGTTGTCACAAGCATTCCAACAGGTGTTTCAGCCATTGGACTGAATGCACCTCAGGGATAAGTAGCTAGTGCTTTGTCTCACTTCCCTAACAAACATCCCCCATAAGGCCTATTAAATGGGGCTAAGCTAATCAGCTCAGCTGAGTAGGGGCAGGTGCTTCTATTTTTCTTACCTTTGTTCCATGTATGTAGAGTAGGACAGGAGGAAATTAACCAACATTCATTGCACAATTACAGACCCTCTGTCTGATGCCTAGCCAAATCTACATTAGCTGAAGGATTTTGCTGTTTAAATGTAATAATGACAGTTTGTAGCACTGTTAAAGCAGTACATCTGTATTGTGGATTTCAATGTCCAAGATCAAAGATGTCTCTCTGATGGAAAAAATGTCAAAGCCAGTTGCCTAATTTTCTTGAATCAACTTATATTTTAAGGACAAGGTAGATATTTTGCATTCCATTTAGTTTTAGAAATGTTATCTTATTTATTTAGATGGTAAAAGATTTCCATTCAGTATAGAACTCCTAATTTCCATAAATTGAAGAATCCCAGCAGAGTCTGGTAATTCAGTCAATACATATTTAATGTTATTATTTCAAATCAGGCCTACCTTATAGGCACTAAGTGGATTATGGTTATGGCCAGGCTTCAGTTCTGTTTAATTCTGTTCTTCTACAAGCTGGAAGAGGAGAAGGCCAAATGGTAGGAAGGGCATAGATTAACAAATACAAAAAGAAAGCAATTTACTGCTCAGTGGACAAGATGGAACTGATGTTACCTTTTCCTGTGTCATACAACAGTTAGAGAGTGCCTCATTCTTCAGTTGCAGTGTAGTGACTTGGCTTATTAGGCTGTGAAGAGAAATAAGATATTACAATATTCTATTTGTTATAAATACATGGATCTACAAGTGTGGAAGTGTATTTCCACAGCTTTTTTTTTTTTTTACATTTGGTCACTAAATATCCTGATAATTGCTTATTCTTGTATGAATATTCAAAACTCCACACTTATTTATCCAACGAGAATGACTTTTAAACAGCTGGATTTCTTCCCAGCTAGAAGGTAGTTGGAAAAACTATAATGACCTCTGAAGGGAATCTTGACAGTAATCTATTGCCACAAAGCTAAGGAAAATATATTTTTATGCACTTGAAGAAACACACAAATAAATATAACAATACTACTGTAAATGTGATATGAAATTGTATCTAAATGTTATTGTGAAATGGTAAAATATTATTTTAATGCAGCAAAGATGATTAGGGGACTGGAAGCTAAAATATATAAAGAATGATTGCTGGAACTGGGAATGTCTAGTTTAATGAAAAGAGGTGACATGATGGCAGTGTTCCAATATCTAAGCGGCTATCATAAAGGGGCTCTGTCAATGTATTATATCAAGTTTAAGACATGTAGCAAGTTTAAGACTTGTGGACTTCAACTCCCAGAATTCCTGAACTAACATGACTGGAGCAGGAATTCTGGGAGTTGAAGTCCACAAGTCTTAAAACTGTCAAATTTGAAGATCCCTGCATTATATAAAGCACCTGAAGGCAAGACAAGAAACAATGGATGGAAACAATCAAGGAGAGAAGTGAACCAAACTAAAACTAAGGATAAATTTCCTGACAGAACAGTTAGTCAGTGGAACTACTTGCCTCCAAAAGTTGTGGGTGATCAACACTGGAACTTTTTTAAAAAGACTGAACAACCATCTGTTTGTAATGGTAAAGGGTTTCCTGCCTGAGCAATGTTGGACTAGAAAACCTCCAAAGTCCCTTCCAGCTCTGTTATTCTAAATATATATCCAGTTTTCTGTAGTGCAGTAGTTTTCAACCTTCAAGATGTGTGGACTTCACCTCTCAAAATCACATAATATATGGTTTCATAGAACAAATTGGGAAAAAGAACACATTATGGCTTAGGGTGAAATGCAGATGCAACCAATGCAGATGTGTGAAAGATAATAATTCACCACTGTTACCTGATAATATAGTTACTCCTAGAAAGACATCTATATATTTTTTCATTATTAATTTGGCATTTATTTAGGCTACTTCTTTTAGTTATCATTCTTGTAGTTATCAAAAGCATTCTTGTTAAATGTATCACACTGGTTTCTTATTTTAAAAAACAACTTTTTAAGCTCTTCAGATCAATACAATATAATTGAGATATATGGACAGGAAGAGCTGCTGTCCACAGACAAGACAATGCTAAAAGGATGTTTTGCTTGCCTTTAAGATGTCTTGAAGATGCAAAAGAGATATGGAGAGGTTAGATTTAGACTTTGATCTTGTCTTGCATACTAGCCATGCTGCTAATAGCATGATGCTAAAGAGAGAATGGGAAGAGAAATGATATACAATGAAGAAAGAAGTAACTAATTCAAAGGATTCCTCTACTCCCGCTTTTTAGTCATTGTATTAGCTTGATTTTTGAAATCCTTCTCTGTGACTGAGCAAAGCTGCTTGTTGATAGAGAACAAAGTATCAGCTGCTTACCTTTAACAGATTGTCAACATGAAACTATTACCAGTGCAAGACTGCTGATTTTACAATCTTATAAAAAGAAAAGTTTGCTCCATTCCTCTGCAGTTTTGGATACTTGCATGCTCGGGATTCCTGCAGTACTTTACATTTTCAATTTGATGAAGTAGTATCAGCTTCTCCAGGCCATATGTTGCCTAATCCTTTTGCTTCCGGAGTCGCCTCCCCAGCTTCCAATGTGGGACTTGCTACACAAACCACACAGGAAATGCATAAGATGTACGCAACAGAAGCCACATTGGTTTCTACTTCCATCTAAAGAAAAATGAAAAGATTAAGGAGATATTCATGGTTTGCAGCATTGACCCTAATTCTCACAGCTCTTCTTATTGCTGAGATTTGCTCTTTGTCCTGCCAAGTATCTTAAAGGAGTGGAGTGCATGATGTGCTACCTATTTTGATGATCTCAGCCCCAAATGAAAGTTTAATGTTTATGCAGGGATTGCCTAAACACTGTCATTGCTTCTTACACTTTTTTCTTTTTCAATCTGTGAATACATTCATTCCCAGCCAGAAACTGATTATAAACTAAGACTTGCAGTTTATAAATCAAAGATTTTAGTGACATTGAAAACTGTGGAAAACATAACAGCAAAAGAAAGATGAGAGGCAGCCTGTGGGATGGAATTGTCTATTTTATTGCTATCATCTTAGAAGCACAGGGTGAGATATTCAGATGGGAATTAACTTAAATGTTCATTCAGCAAAACATAGCTTCCTGTTTTGATTGGTTTAAAAGCAGGGTTTTCAAGATGATACGTCTTTTTCTTTTTCTTTTCTCCACCTAGAACAACACTTAACTTCCTGATAAAATTACCGGGGAATGTGAATTGCTAAAATTGCATTTTCCTTAGAGAATACACAAGAATTTTATGGCATAACAAACCAGGCTATCTGAGTGATTTAGGATAAACAGCTTTAATAAACACTTGTGTAGGTTTCTCAAGAATCTCAAGTTATGTTTTTTCTCCTTTGCATTTTATAAATTTAATTCTGATAAAGTTTAACTTCAAATGAAAATAATCAGAAGGAGAATTTGTTAAATATTGCCTTTCTAAACACAATCTCTTATAATATCACTTTAGAGGACACTGATAAGAAGATACCAAATTTACATTTGATGATCCTTTGAAATTGCAAATTTGGCAGTAAAAATAAATATTTGTCACTCTCTATTATGAATAAAGTAAGATATAATAAGTTGAAATTTAAGCCTGGAAGCTCCAGTTTCTTTCTTTAATAACTTTTAAAAAATGAACATTTTCGCAAAGACTTTAGGGACAATCTGTCTTTTCTATAATTAGCATCCTGAATTATCTTTCTTTGTTTTGGCTAAATTAAGAGTAGATGTTACTATTTTTATTGGTCTGAGCCTTTCCCCCTCCAAGGTCATTTTTTCTAGTGTCTAAATGCTTTTCCCCACATTCACATTCATCTGCATTTCTCAGGTTTTTAAGTCAGCATAAAAAAATATGCTTGCAGGAGGCCGGAGCTGGCATCTCAGCGGTAAAACGTGCGATCTTGAAGCTCCAAGATCTTGAATCGCCATTGCAAGACGGTCCCACTGGTCCTAAACCGTCCTGTAGAGATGGTGTTTGAAGAGGGCACATCCTGTCGATCCCAGGGACATCGCAAAGTCCCTGGTTGATCCAGGAAAAGCCCTTTTTGTTGGTGGCACAGAGACAGCTTTCCAAGCTGCTGAAGCTGGGACAGTTCCAGAATGGAAGAGATTGGAAAAAAAGTGTGTCAGTTTGGTGAGATGAACTTTTACTTATTATTTCTTGGAGAGAACACCCTGAAAAAATTAAAGTGGACTAAAAGTGAAGAGAAAAGAATTTAAGTGGTGTGATTAATTGTCAAAATGAAAGTTTTTTTTCTTTTTTCCCTTTTTATTGCAACTTTGAATTTAGCAAAGCTGTTTAACTTTAAGCTGGACAGGTACTTTTTAATCTTTTTATTTTTGTTTATATTTCTTTCTCCCTTTTTTTAACAACCCTTTTGAAAATCCCTTTTTGACTAAGATTCTTCTCCTTGATTTAAGATTTTTTTTCCTTTTTAAAAAAAAAAGGGGGGGGGAGATTTTACTTTTTTTTAGTTCCTGGTTGTAGATTGAGGAGAGGGAAGTGAAAGTGAAGGAAAATAAGTAGCACTGCTGCCCAGAGGCTTGGATACATTGTTTTTTTTTCTCTCTCACTAGCTTGTGTCAAGGAGTCCGAGCTTTGCATTGGAAAAGATAGAGATGAGCATGGCAGTTTGTTTATTCAGGTGCTCATTTGTACAGATAGCTGGAGTCTGGAGTTGAAGTTGAAAGAAAGAAGATTGAAGTGACCTTGAAAAATTCTGAGCTGATTTATCAAAGAGCCTTGGATATTTGACGGCAGAGGCTTGTTTTATATTAGAATTGCTTTTTACCTTTTGCCTCCCTTTCTACCCCCCCCCCAACACTTGTGGGGCTCTTTTTTTCTTTCTAACTGGATTTTAACTTTTTAAAGTAGGAACTAGAATGTAAACCTTTTATTTTGGTTTTCTTTTTGTTTATTAAGAGGAGAATATTTTTTCTTTTTTCTTTTTTTCTTTTTTCCTTTTTAATTTTTTATTTTTTTTTTAATTTTTACATCTACCATTGCAACTAATTTGATCAAGGTATACAAGTGCCTGAAGATTTCCTTTTTCCTTTGGAGTGGCAATTGCTTGCCTTCAGGTTTTTTTTTCCCCTTTTTTCTCTTTCTTCTCTCCCTTTCTTTACAGATAAGCATTACAAGATGAATAGAAGGACAACAGCCCCAGCTTCTTTGATACCTCCGTCACCATTGTGAGGACAACGATCTATACAAACAATATACAACAGGAAAAAGAGAAAGAGAAGGAAGTGACATTACAGATGATTATGCAAGGAATTCAGAAAATTGAGCAAAAAAATTGAAAAGACAGATGAAAAAGTGGAAAATATTCAACAGATGATGATGAAATATGAAGACAGATTTAAAAAATTGAAGAAAATATACAAAGAGATAAGAAAATTGGAGATATTGATGTTCATTTGAGCAATGTCGAGAAGGGAAGATGTGAACCATTAGGATGGGAAAAAGACAAATCAGAATTTTATCAAAGATTTCAAAATACAGAAGAAGGAAAAGGTGAAAATCTTGCTGAAATAATGGCAGAAATATTGGCAGAAGCACTGGAAATAACCAAAGAAAAGATGATGGATGGGATGGATGAAGTGTTTCATGTCACAAGATATGCAACGAGGAATAGACTACAGTTCACATTAGATTTACCAAGAAGATTATTAAGACACAGATACTCCAGGTGATGAGAGAGCAAACACTAAAATATAAAGATAAAGAAATTGTGGTGCTGAAACAGATACCAAGAAGAGTAAGAGAGATGAGAAGAGAATATTTATTCTTCACTAAAGAGTTACTTAAAAGAGGAGTAAACTACAGATGGCTGATGCTAGAAGGCCTCTTGTTCACTTGGCAGGAACAAAGACACAGAATTGACACAGTTGGAAAAGCTGAGCTATTCTACTTAGAATACTTTAAAGAAAAGGAGGAAGAAGAAAGAAAGGAAGAGACACTACCTGAGTTCCAAGAGGAGTGTATAGCAGTAATTGAAAAAGAAAAAGAAGAAGGTGCAGTAGGCGGTGAACCCAGAGAATAATGAGAATTGAGATCTACTAGAGTAATAAAACCCTCTTATAAAGCTTAACTTGGATGAAAAAAAATGATTACGATTAACATAAATGGACTTAATTTGGCTAGTAAAAGAAGGAAAGTATTTCATAAATTAGAAAAATTAAAATTTGATATAATCTGCTTACAAGAGGTACATATTAAAAAACAACATGAATATATACTAAAACAGGGAAAACTAGGGAAATTACATCGCTGGCACAATCTAAAAAAAAGAGGTGTGGTATATATATTAAAGAAACAATTTTAGCAGAACTAATTTACACAGATGATTATGGAAGGATTTTGATGGTGGAAATAAAGGATAACAGCATTAAAACCCTTTTAATTTCAATTTATACCCTGAATGATAAACAAGAAGAATTCTATAGAAAATTACATACAAAAATAATTGAATTGGACTATGTTAATATTTGTATGATGGGAGATTTTAATGGAATAATTAATGACCGGTTGAACTATAAAACTATAAAACACAGAAAACAACACAGAAAGTTAGAAAGATACTACCAAAAACTTCCTTCGAACAACAGAAGAATGTAATTTAAAAGATGCATGGAGAAAGAGAAATGCGGAAAGAAAGCAATATACTTTTTATTCAAACAGGCACACATCCTGGTCTAGAATAGATATGATATGGATGGCAACATAATTATTGACTAATGTACAAAAGATTGAAATAGAAACAAGCACTTGGGCAGTTCATAATCCAGTGTCAGTTATTTGGAAAGGACACAAGAGGAGATCTAGATGGACTTTAAATAATATGATAGTGAAAGAAAAATACTTTAAACAGAAAATAGAGAAAGAACTTGTTTTGTTCTTCAAAGAAAATAGAAAAGAGGATACAACTTTCCAGAATCTCTGGGACATGATGAAGGCCTACACAAGAGGCTTGATAATAGATTATACTAGGAGAAGAAACATAAAACAGAAAAAGACATTTTAGACATTAGAGGATGACTATAAAAGACTGGAAAAAGATTTACAGATGTTCACACAAAAAAAGACATTAAAAATAAAATGGATATAATTAGACATAAAATGGAACTAATGGAAAAAGAGGAATAAGGACAAAAATTAAAAATGCTAAACAGAATTACTTTGAAGATGCAAATAAATCAGGCAGATGGCTAGCTTATAAACTGAGAAAGGAAAAAGAAACAAGAAGAATTAGTCAATTGATAAATAAAGAAGAATAGGTTTGCTATGGACATGAGGTGAAGAAAAAAATTATACAAGACTACAATGAAAAACTGTACTTTCAAGAGAATATTCAAGAAGAAAAAGTTAAAAAATATCTTCAGAAAGCAAACGTAGCTCAGATCCCCAAAAACATTGAAACAATGTTAGAAGGAAATATAACAATGATGAAATTAACGGAAGCCTTAAAAAAACAGAATGCTGGGGAAGCACCAGGTCCAGATGGTTTGCCAGTGGAATTTTACAGGACTTTTCAGGAAATATTAAATCTTCATCTTTTAGAAGTTATGAATGAAGTTATGTTAAAAGAATACCAAAAACATGGTCAGAAGCATACATTACACTTATCCCAAAGGAAGGTACAGACCTACAGCAAGTTAAAAATTATAGACCTATATCTTTATTGAACTCAGACTATAAAATCTTTGCTTCAATTTTGCCAAAAAGACTAAAAAGATATTTAAATAATTTTATTCATACTGATCAAAATGGATTTCTACCAAAGAAACAAATCAAAGACAATGTGAGAATTATTTTGGATACTCTGGAATATTATGAAGCACACTCTGAGAAGCAAATGGCCTTGATGTTTCTAGATGCTCAAAAAGCCTTTGACAATGTGAGTTGGTGATTTATTTTACTGCAATTGATACAAATGGGCTTTGGTAAGAAATTTATCCAAGCCATTGAAACAATATTCTCACTTTCAGAAAGTTTGAAACAATATTCTCACTGTCAGAAAGTTTCTCCATATTTCCTGGTTAAATCTCTCCTTGTTCAGTTTCCATCCATTATTCCTTGTCTGGCCTATATATGCTTTAGAAAATAGCTTGACCCCTTCTTCTCTGTGGCAGCCCCTCAAATTTGGAAGACCACTATCATGTCTCTCCTGATCCTTCTCTTTACTAGACTAGCCAAGCCCAGTTCCTGCAACCATTCATTGTATGTTTTAGCCTCCAGTCCCCTAATCATCCTGGTTGCTCTTCTCTGTACTTTTTCTAGAGTCTCAACATCTTTTTTATAATGTGGTGAACAAAACTGGATGCAGTACACTAGGTGTGGTCTTATTAAGGCTTTATAAAGTGGTATTAATACTTCCCTTGATCTTGATTGTATCCCTCTGTTAATACAATTTAGGATTGCATTAGCATTTTTTGGCGGCTGCTGCACACTGCTGGCTCATATTTAGCTGGTTGTCCACTAAGACTCCAAGATCTCTCTCACAGTTACTGATATTGAGCCTGGTTTCACCCAGTCTATATGTGTACTTTTGGTTTTTCTTGCCTAAATGTAGGACTTTACTTTTCTCTACATTGAATTTCTTTTTGTTAGTAGGGGCCAATGGGGCCCCTAGGGGCCAATGTTCGAGTCTGTCAAGATCCATCTGGATCTTGAGCCTATTTTCTTGGGTGTTAGCTATTCCTGCCAGCTTAGTATCATCTGCAAATTTGGTAAGTTCCCCTTCTATTCCCTCATCTAAGTCGTTAATGAAGATATTGAAGAGTACTGGGCTTAAGATGGAACCTAGTGGCACCCCACTGCTTACTTCCCTTCATGTAGACTTAGAGCCATGAAATACTACTTGTTGAGTACGGTTTGCCAGCCAGTTGCGAGTCCATCTAGTGGTGGTGCTATCTATTCCACTTTTTTCTAGCTTACTAAGAAGTAGGTTGTGGTCTACTTTGTCAAATGCCTTGCTGAAATATAAATATATTATGTTCACAGTATTTTGCTGGTCTACTAATTTAGTCACTGTGTTGAAGAATGAAATAAGTTTGATTTGGCATGATCTGTTTTTAACAAACCCGTTCTGACTGCTAGTTATTACTTTACTTGTTTCTAGATGTTGGCAGATCTCTTTTTTATTATCTTTTCCAGTATCTTCCCGGGTACTGATGTTAGGCTGATTGGTCTATAGTTTCCTGGGTCTGTTTTTTTTTTTCCTTTTTTGAAGATAGGAACCACATCACCTCTTTTCCAGTCCTCTGGTAGTTCCCTGGTGCTCCAGGATTTTTGAAAGATATGGTGCAGTGGTTCTGAGATGACCACTGCCAGATCCTTTAAAAGTCTGTGATGTAATCCATCAGGCCCCAGTGATTTGTTTTCATCAAGATCAGACAGGTGTTCTCTTACTATTTTTTTTGCTTATTTTAACTTTTATTTCTGGTCTGTCTTTTACAGTTATGTTTTTGGTGGGTTGAGCTATAGTTTATTTTTGCATGAAGACAGAGGCAAAGAATGAGTTAAGCAGTTCTACTTTCTCTCTGTTGCCTGTTACTTCCTTGCCATCTTCTCTCTTTAGTGGACCAACTATTTCCTTGATTTTTTTCTTGTTATTTATATGTTGGAAGAATATACCATGAGCAAACTGCAAAGGTGATGGTGAGTGGAGAATTATCAGAATTCATAGATATAAGAAAAGGGACAAGGCAAGGCTGTCCATTGTTACCTCTGCTGTTTGTGTTAACATTGGAAGTGTTGAACAGGAATATTAGAGAAGAAAAAGAAATAAAAGGAATGAAAATTTAAAAGGAGGAGTATAAATTGCAAGCTTTTGCAGATGACTTGGTATTTATATTAGAAGACCCATTGGAAACAGCACCCAAATTAACAGAAAAAATAGAAGAATACAGAAAAGTAGCAGGTTTGAGAATAAACAAAGACAAAACAAAGATATTAACAAAGAATATACTAGCAAGACAAAAGAAAGAGCTGGAAGAAGTTTTAGAAACAGAGGTCACAAACAAGGTTAAATATTTAGGGATATACATTACACCAAGATGTAGCACACTAAAGGAGGACAATTATCTTAAACTCAAACAGCAGATTGTGACAGATTTGACAAAATGGGAAAACTTACAATTGATTGGGAGAATTAATTAAGATGAATATATTGCCTAGAGTTTTATATTTATTCCAGACAATTCCTATTCAATTAGGGAAAGAGTTTTTTGAAGATTTAAATAGAATTGTGTTGAAATATATTTGGCAGGACTAAAATTAAAACTGTTGCAAGATGCAAGTTTAAGAGGAGGGTTTGCCTTGCCCAATTGGGAGCTATATTACCAGGCAACAAGTTTGATGTGAGTAAAGGAATGGATAACACTAAGGAACAGTAGATTATTGACTTTAGAAGGCCATGACTTGCTGCTGGGATGGCATGCCTTTTTCTGGTATAAGGGAACTAAAACACAGGGGTATTATAGAAGACATTATATCAAGAGGCATTGTTTTTGAACTGGGAGAAGATAAAAAGATAATATTACTTAAAAATTCCAACATGGATATCAACTTTTTCTTATCCAATAATATATAAAAAGGAACAAACAGTTAGATAAGGGGAAATATTGAATGAAAAGGGTGAACTTAAATCTATGCAAGTGTTGGAAGAAAAAGGTGTAAAAATGAATTGGTTTTCATATTTGCAAATACAATCTAGATTTGATAAAGACTCTAAGGCAGAAGGTATTTATGACAAGTTGACTGATTTAGATAAAATTTTGATGGGTACTTACGAAAAGGTAATTAAAAAACTTTATGGACATCTATTAGAATTTAAATTGGAGGAGGAACAAGTCAAAAAAACGATGATTGCTTGGGGAAAAAATTTTGGATATGGGATTGATTTAGAAAAATGGCAAAAATTATGGTCTCAAAATTATAAAATGACAATATCAATTGCATATAAAGAAAATTTGTATAAGATGTTTTACAGGTGGCACTTACTCTCAACAAGACTTGCGAGAATGTTTAAGAATAAATTGGATAAATGCTGGAAATGTCATCAGATACCTGGTTCATCTTATTATATGTGGTGGACATGTTCGGACGTGAAGAAATATTGGACTAAAATCCAAACATGGTTGGAAAAAATAGTAAAACAACATATTGACTTTAAACCAGAGATCTTTTTATTGGGAGTCATACTGGACATATACAATAAAGAAGTGAAATATTTGATTGTAAATGTTTTAACAGTGGCTAGAATTGTATTTGCGAAGAACTGGAAAAATGACCTATGCAGGAGGAAGTTATAAAAAAAACATTATGGACTGTGCTGAAATTTGAAATTAGAGAACAAGAAGACAAGCAATTTTATATATGAGATTTGTTTCATCAATGGTTGGATAAAAAGGCATGGTAATGAAATAGACTAGAAAATTTTGTGATATAAATTTAATACACTGATACAAAATATATATATATGGGGGGGGGGGGTTCTGCGGTTTTCACGGGTATTTGTATGTGGATCTTTGGTTATTCAGGTTTTCTCCCATATAAATTGGAAGTACCTTGGCAACGTTTCAACGAGGTCTCATTCGTCATCTTCAGGCTCGTGTCTTCGGCTTTGTGCTTCTTGGAGTAATGTGAGCTTGCAGCTGCTTCTTCCTTTTAACTGCTAGTGGTGGTGTGACTTGATTGGGTGGGGACTTGGCTGTGTTCTGATTGGGTGGGGGCTTGGTTGTGCTCAGGTTAGTCTTAGTTGCTGGGGGATTTGAGCTGGTGAGCTGTGATCCTATTGTTTGGCTAAGTGTTCGTGGTCGTGCCACATCTTCATGGTGGGCATCTGTTCATTTCATGTATGGGTCAGAGGGGTTTGAAGCGGGTAGTGATGCAGCTGTGGTACAGCTTCTGGTCCGTGGTCATGTCTCATCATCTGTGTGGGTGTGAGTCTGCTTTCTACATGGAAGTGTGGTGGCATCTTGTGTGGCCCTCGTGGGTGTGGGTCTGGTGTCATTCTAAATGTTAGGTACTCATTTGTTAATGAGGGCGGGTTTCCAAAAGGCTGGTAGGTGGGAGGTATCATCTCGTTTATTCATGCTGTATGGGCGTTTTTCTATCTCTATGACTTCTCTGATAATTCTGTTGTTGAAGTGTTCGGTTTTGGCGATAGTTCTGGTATTTTTAAAGTCAATCTCATGTCCTGTGGCTTTGAGGTGTTGGACCAGGGAAGAGGTCGGTTCTTCCTTTTTGATTGAGTTCTTGTGTTCCTCCATGTGTGCACTTATTGTTCTGTTAGTTTGTCCAATGTATGTGGTGGGGCAGGCAGTGCAAGAGATTTCGTATACTCCTTGGTTTTCTAACTCGATTCTGTCTTTAGGGTTTCTTAGGATGGTGGATATTTTTCTGTTTGCGCAGAATGCTGTCTTAATGTTGTGTTTTGGGGGGATCTTGCTGATTTTGTCTGCAGTGCCTTTTATATATGGGAGGAGGGCTTTGCCATTCTCTTGTTCTCTGTCTTGGATTTTGGTTGGGGTTTCTTTTTGGATTAGGTGGGCAATCTTCTTTCTTTGGAATCCATTGGCTGTTAGTACGTTAGTGAGAGTGTGTAGTTCAGTTTTTAGGTGTTGTTTGTCAGCTAAGCATTTTGTTCTGGAGATGAGTGTCTCGGCTACGGAATTGATCTGCACTGGGTGGTGGTGTGAGAGTGGTGTAGATAGCGGTTTGTATGTGTTTTCTTCTGGTAGTTGGTGTGTCCTAGGGAGCCATTGGATTTTTTGTATACTAAGACATCTAGGAAGGGAAGTTGATTGTTAGCTTCTGTTTCCATGGTGAATTGTATTTTGGGGTGTAGGCTGTTGAGGTGTGTGAGGAAGTTGTTCAGTTTTTCTTTCCCGTGTGGCCAGATTATGAAGGTGTCATCTAAGTATCTGAGCCAGAGTTTGGGGTTGTGATCATATTTTCTAGAGCTTGTGTTTCAAAGTGTTCCATGTAGAGGTTTGTGATGACAGGTGAGAGGGGTGATCCCATGGGTGCTCCT
>BHEV01053444.1:0-17819 GCA_004319985.1 Emydocephalus ijimae
AGAAGTGCAGGGCCAGAACCCTGCACTTGACTCCAAGCTCCAAATAACTTTATTACATTCTATGCATTCACAACAATTAGGTGATTGAAAGCTAAAACATATGAAGAACCATTACAGGAACTGGGCTTGGCAAGACTAGTGAAGAGAAGGACCAGGGGAGAATGATAGCAGTCTTCCAATATTGGAGGGCTTCCACAGAGAGGAAGGGGTCAAGCTATTTTCTGAAGTGCCTGTAGGCCAGACAAGGAATAATGGATGGAAACTGAACAAGGAGAGATTTAACCTGGAAATAAGGAGAAACTTTCTGACAATGAGAACAATCAACCCATGGAACAGCTTGCCCTCGGAAGTTGTGGGAGCACCATCAATTGAGACTTTCAAGAAGAGATTGGACTGCCATTTGTCAGAAATGGTGTAGGGTCTCCTGCTTGGGCAGAGGGTTGGATTAGATGACCTACAAGGTCCCTTCCAACTCTGTTTATCTGTTATCTGTAACCACTGCACCACCACAGCTCTTATAGAGATGAAAATAACCAGTGAAGTAAAATAAATAAAATTAGTTTCTCTGTGAAACTAAGAAAAAGGGATAGATGAGAACTAAAAAGTTCTCATTTATTTTCTGTAGGGAAGTCAATTAATTTTTAATGAAATCCATAAGACTGTTTAACTCCATGGTTGTATTTATTTTTTTACTTGCTTGTTTTGATAAATTTATTTGCCACCTATCTCACCATGGGGCAACTCTAGGCAGCTTACAACATTAAGGAAGAAATGAAAACAAAACAGAAGTAAAATAATACAACAATAAAATAAACAATGAAAAAGAAAACAATGAATTCTACTATAAAGAAGACAAATAATTTTTACATCCAGGAAAGGTTTCAGATATATTTATTAGGGGAAAATAAAAAATACAGCATGTGCCAGAAATATTTATTTCATTTTATATTCTACCCATCTCGATATGAAGCATTACTCTAAATTATGTTTAATTGGTATAATCTGTTCTATAATCTTCTGGGTGGGCATTAAAATAGGAATCTATAGACTGGTGGTGGTTCTTTATTACTTCCCAGTGTCTGACAATAATGGTAATAGAAGAATTGGGGTTGATTTTTTTAAAAAAACAAATGCAATATTAAGAATGAATTATATTGGGATTGGGTGGGGGATATGAGTTTGCTAAGTGGCATGAATAAGATAGATCTGAATGAGACAAGTAGATACGGAAAAAGGTATTAGACTCTTCAAAAACCTGGGAATGAGTAAGATGTTTATGGATCCAGAACAATGAAAATGTATGAAAAATGTTAATAGAACCACGATATGGAAAAATTCTGGATATGATATAAAATGCATATTAGAACATGCAAAAAAAATGAAAATAAAAAATAACACTTCATAATAGATATAAACACTTTTAAATATTTCAAAGAATGTCAAAAATGAAAGTTAAGATAAACGAGGAAGAGAAATGCTAAAGACAGAGAAATACCAAACAATTCTGATATAAATGAGTTATTCTTATTGATAGCAGTGTTCCAATATCTCAGGGGCTGCTACAAAGAAGAAGGAGTCAAGCACTCGAAGACAGGATGAGAAGAAATGAGTGGAAGCTAATCAAGGAGAGAAGCAACTTAGAACTAAGGAGAAATTTTAAAGAAGAGATTGGATAACCATTTGTCTGAAGTGGTGTAGGGTTTCCTGTCTAAGCATGGGGTTGGACTAGAATACCTCCAAGATCCTTTTCCACCCTGTTATTCTGTTCTATTCTGGAAGTAAGGAGAGAGAGAGGGAAAGGATTTTCAGCATTTAATTGTTTAGAGTAAAATTAATACAAAGGAATGCTAGCTTGAGTATTTTTAAATGATCACAATATATTAAAGGGTGGAACTGAAACAAAAGTTATTGCCTCAGAGGGAAAAAAAAGATAAAAAGAAAATGCTGGGTGAATGTAATTTGGAATGTAAAGATTTAGATGGCGATGATATTGCTGGAGAAATGTTAAAATATGGATTTGGTTGTTTATGGAGTGGAAATGTGTCTTTTGGAAGGTCTGTGTAAAAACTGCATTTGCATCTAATAATTATTACTTCCTTACACAAAAGGAAAGATAGCAAATGTGAACAGGATATTTGTTTATTAAGAATACTTAGAAAATTGTTTGACAGAAATCTGATTGAATGGATACAAGAGATGAGAGTCAGCAAAAATTGAGAAGTGCAGAATGCCTTTATTTCTGGGTAGTTGATGTAAAGACAATAAACATATAAATGTGAGTAATGAAGTTTATTGCATTCTTGTTGATTTGCAGAAAGAATATGATAAAGCGAATAGGTCTGAAATATGATTTTTTTTTGCAAATATGAGTTAAAGCTTGTTTTCTGACTGCAGTAATATACAATAATAAGAATGATATACGATGGAAGGAAAGCATTTTTGAAAATAAATGGGATGCTTAGCAAATGGTTTAACATTAGGTAGACAATAAAATAAAGTTGCATTATTCTCCTTTTGTTATTTAATATATTTAAATGTAAAATTAGTATTTATGGCAATGTTAAAGGTGTGCTGCCTAGGTAACCACTGCATACCTTTTGTATAAAGATAATGCTGTTTTGTTCAAACTTAAAACCACAAAGAATTTGCACTGAATTTTAAATAGATCATTAATGTTTAGCAACTAAGAGTGATAATAAAAAATGTAGTGATCAAATTTCAAGTCATAATTTATATAAAAAAATCAGAATAACTTATGGATCTTATCAAAAAGTTTCTTCATGATGGAAAAATAGATGGTGACATTTCAAGTTATCGGATGTTAGAAACATCATGGGCAGTATGTGATCTGTTGTAAGGAATAAATGTTTTTCATATAAAGTGAAAATGGCTGTGTGTAAAGTATTTTCTGGTCAGTTTCTTATATGAAAGAAAGTATTGATACATTTGGAGAAATATAAAAATAAATTGAATGCAATAGGAATGAATACTTAAGTGTGATAAAGTAATAAGAGAAGTCTCAAAAATGAATAAGTATTAAAGGAGTATGGCCTGAGCATAAAAATGAGCAAAGAGTATAAAAGAAGGATACAAAGTTGAGTTAGTCATATAGAGAGAATGAATGAAGATTAGAAAAATGTATGAAGAAAGAATGAACTGGTCTAAAGGGAGAGGAAGACTAAAAAAAAATCATGATTTTATGATATTAGTAACTTTCTTAATATTTTTTTTTACAATAAGAAAAAAAAGACAATATACAAAGTGGTATATGGATATTATAGCAGCAAGAATCATTTGCAAGGATAAAAATATATGAGAAAATATAATGAATATTGTTGGTAGTTTTAAATATGCTTTCTTTCATCTTTTCATTTAAGGTTATTAATTTATATGGTTTATAGAATTGGTAGTGCCTGGCTTAGTAGTAGCAACTGTGAGAAAGATTTTGATGTTCTAGTAGACCTAGTGTGCGCTAGCAATGTACTGCAATTGCTGAAAAAGCCAACACAGTCCAGAATATCTTAACAAAAGATTAGTTTTAAGATCACATGAAATGACAGTACCACTTTATACTGTTTTGGTGAGACCACATTTGGAATACTGTATACAGGTCACCATGATATAAAAAAGATGTTGAGATCCTACAAAAATACAGAGAAGAGCAACAAAGATGATCGGAGGTCTGGAAGCTAAACTATATGATAATGTTCTCTGGAATGCTGACATGACTATTTTAAAGATGCCTCGTGGCTATCTGGAAGATATGCACACATAATAGCTTTATTGTCCTGGCAGTCCCTGAAGAAAAGATGTCTAGGTATGCATGTGAGATGCCCAGAGTCTGATTCAAGATGGATGGCTATATAAATGTTGTAAACAAATGGATGGATGGATATCAAGCACATCCTCCATTATAATCATGGAGCCCTGTGGAAAACATATTTGGTTCAATCATTAAGTAGAAGCACTTTTTTTCACACTGCTATTCTTAACAAAGCATATCTTTTAAATGAAGATCCTTGGTTAAATGTTTTATTAAAACATTCAACCTGTTGTAAAGCAGTGCCACCAATCTGGTCTGTCTTCCTACTTTTCATTGACAAATTCATTTATTAATTTGTGTAAATATTTACTACCTCTATTCCTCTTGTCTAACAGATAATTAACAGATAATTTAAATCATGCTAGAGATCATTTTATGGAGATGTCCAAGTCATTTTCCTAGTAACTGTAGAGAGGTGGTTTGCTGTTTTTCTCTTCTGGCTCGTATTTTCAACTTCCCAATGTGGCATATAGCTCTGGGATTTCTACTGACTCTTATCTGCAAGTACTAATAAGCAGGGGTGGGATTCAAAATTTTTAAAAACCGGTTCCGTGGGTGTGGCTTAGGTGGTGGGCGTGGCTTGGCAGTCATGTGACTGGGTGGACATGGCTTGGTGGTAATGTTATTAGCTGGGTGTGACCAACTCAATATCACTCACATTGGGCATGCATCTCCTCGCCTGGCCTCTCTTGACAGTGGGGATGCTGCAACAGTCTTAAGTGTAAAAAATGGTCATAAGTCACTTTTTTCAGTGCCACTGTGACTTTGAATGATCACTTCACACAAGCAAAGTACCAGCAAAGGAAGGGAAAAAAACTCCAGAGAAGTTCCTGAGACAGGAAGTCTAGTCCTGCCAAGAATGTAATAAGGGTTAACGGAGAGGCAGTTTCTGTAAGCAACACCAGAATGTTTCCTTCCTGCCTTCCTTACAGGATTAGGCCAGTAATTTCTTCTAACAACCGGTTCTCCAAACTGCTTAGAAAGTTAACAACCGGTTCTAGCAAATAGGTGCAAACTGGTCGAATCCCACCCCTGCTAATAAGGTCTTTTGAAGAACAGCCAATGGCTACTTGCTTAGGATGACTTGGTGCAATTGCTTAATGATACAGTATAATTCTTTTTTTTTTGCAAAATGTTTTTTATTTTTAACAACAAACATAAACATAAAACAACAAATAAAAGATTCTTTCAGTTAGACAGTGTGTCGGTTGGTACATGTATCTTGTGCACAATATCTATAGTCTTTTCTTCCTAAATTTACATTCATATTGCATTGATTAACTTTCCATATCATATTGTATTATTATTACACCATCATTAGACTTTGATTTCAATTCCATATTATCCCTTAGAGCAAATCTCAATTCTTACTAATTTTTATTCATGTTATAATTTACTCAAAAATAATCAATTGTAACATATCATTGCTATTGTATTATACTTCAATTTCCTACTTTTCTATCTTACCATTGATAGAATAAATCCCATATCTTATAACACCCTTTTTCTTCTTGCTCTCTAATTGCTAATGTTAATCTACTCATTTCTGCACATTCCATTATTTTCTTAATCACATCCTCCTTTATTGGAATTTTCTCATTTTTCCAATTTTGAGCAAATACAATTCTAGGTGCAGTTAAAACATTAATAATCAAGTATGTCAATTCTCTATTGTAACCTTCAGGTAAGATTCCCAATAAAAATGTCTCTGGTTTTAAATCTATATGCTGTTTTGTCTTTTTTTCCAACCATGTGTGTATTTTAGTCCAGTATATTTTAGCTTCTGCACATGTCTACCACATATGGTAATATGATCCATGTATCTGATGACATTTCCAACACTTCACCGATTTATCCTTGAACATCTTTGCTATTCTTGCTGGGGGTAGATGCCACCTATAAAACATCTTATACCAATTCTCCTTATATGCTGTTGACATTATTAATTTATAGTTTCTAGTCCATAATTTCTGCCATTTTTCTAGATCTATCCCATATCCAAAATTTTCCCCCATACAATCATCGTTTTTTTAACTTGTTCTTCTTCTAATTTCACTCCTAATAAATAACCATTTGTTATCATCCTCTCTTCAGTACCAGTTAAGATTTTAACTAATTCAGAAGGTTCTTTATAAAACCCTTCTATCTTGCTCTCTTTATCATATCTATAATGGATTTGCACATACAAATACCAATTCACATTTATCCCTTGTTCATCTAATTCTTGCTTTGTTTTGAGTTCACCCTTTTCATTTAAAATTTCGCTATATCTAACCATGTGTTCCATTTAAAAAACAATTGGATATGCTAATGCCTCTATTGTTGATAACCAGTCTGGTGCGATGATATAGTATAATTCTATTGGTCTACTTTGAATGTTGTCAACAGAATCCACCCACTGCAAAAAAAAAAAAAAAAAACCCTCCCAAAACCTTTTTATAATCCTATAGTTCCTATTCAGTGTAGAGTCAGGGAAACTGGATGGAACTGAGTATTTACTTGGTCTTCCTGATGACTATGCCGAGTTTACAGCAGATTTTTTTTTCTCTACTCCCTAGAAGCAAAACATCTGCTGCTATATAGGATTGAACTCTCTACCTTCTGAGTGAAAAATGAGTGTCTTCACCACTAGGCTACCATGCCATTCAACCCATCCACTACAAATACAGTAGTAAATGAAGTAGTATGAATGAATGAATGAATGAATTCTTTATTGGCCAAGTGTGATTGGACACACAAGGAATTTGTTTTGGTGCACATGCTCTCAGTGTACATAAAAAGAAAATATACATCCATCAAGAATCATAAGGTACAACACTTCATATAGTCATAGGGTACAAATAGGCAATAAAATCATACTAGGAAAAAGTCAATATCAATTGTAAGAATACAAGCAACAAAGTTACAGTCATACAGTCACAAGTGGGAGGGGATGGGTGATCGGAGTGATGAGAAGTTTATTAGTGATAGTAATGCAGACTTAGTAAATAGTTGGACAGTGTTGAGGGAATTACTTGTTTAGCAGCGTGATGGTGTTCGGGAAAAAACTGTTCTTGTGTCCAGTTGTTCTGGTATGCAATGCTCTATAATGTTGTTTTGAGGATAGGAGTTGAAACAATTTATGTCCAGGGGGTGAGGGGTCTTTAATATTTTCACCTCTTTTTGATTCATGCTGTATACAGGTCCTTGATGAAAGGCAGGTTGGTAGTAATAGGTTTTTCTGCAGTCCTAATTAGCCTCTAAACTCTGTGTCTGTTTTGCTGGGTTGCAGAACCAAACCAGACAGTTATAGAGGTGCAGATGACAGACTCAATAATTCCTCTGTAGAACTGTATCAGCAGCTCCTTGGGCAGTTTGAGCTTTCTGAGTTGGCACAGAAAGAACATTCTTTGTTGTGCTTTTTTGATGACGTTTTTGATGTTAGGTGTCTATTTTAGATCTTGAGATATGATAGAACCTAGAAATGTGAAAGTCTCTACAGCTGATACTGTGTTGTCTCGTATTGTAAGAGATGGTAGTATGGGAGGGTTTCTCCTAAAGTGTACCACCATTTCTATGGTTTTGAGTGTGTTCAGTCCAGAATTTTCCAGTCACATCATGAGGCAAGTTGTTTGACTTCCCATCTGTTTGCGGATTCATCGTTGTCTCAAATGAGACCAGTCACTGTTGAATCATAAGCATTTCTTAATCAGTGAGTCTATTTCAATTTTTAAGAGGAGTCCAAAACAATAAACTCATTTTTTTATTTACTAATTAATTTTGATTTGCTTTCAGTTGATGCTTCCAACATATAATTACATTGCAGAAGGAGGACCATGTTAGTCTGTGGTAGCCAACAATCAAGAGCCTAGTAGTAACATTGTTGTTAGGCTGAAAAGGTGCTACCAGTCTGTCTAATTTTCAACATATGGTTAGAATTTCAAAACTCAATACAATAAAAAATGTATGACTTTTTTTTTGGAGTCATAAGCTCTCATCTCAAACGATACTATTTTGTGTAGCGCCTTGTTTAGACTCCACTCCATTTTTCTATTCTTGTATGTCTTTTTTTTTTTTTTTTGCAAAGCAATTTAAAAATAATCTCTCCTGTCATTCTTGGCATTCAAGCACATTTCTTCAGCTTTTGTAATCATAGACTTTTGCAATGCCCGTTATATGGCATGAAGATCGTTTCCTCTTTCTGTTTTATACAAACAGGCATTCAACTGTGACAATGCTGCAAAATACATATAAAAAAGTCTGGTGATTTTCTCTCATTCTATTCAATTTTATAATCAAATTATGGATGTTTCATGCTACTTTAGATTCTGGGCTCTATTATACAAGTTACCATGAAAACTAGAATTTCCCAAGACAAAAATGTTAATTATATCCATAGCCATTGCTCATTTCCAAGACTGAGAAGCACAACACACAACATCCTTTAAGCCATGGGAAGGGCAGGAGAAAGAAATATCACAATTAACCATCAGAAGTTCAAGAAAGGCCACTGCTTAAGGTGTACAGAAGATAGTCAACTGGTTAAGGTGATTTCAACCAAGTATACAATAAAGATTTCTATCTAGCTACACTATGACATGGTTTTCTTATTTGCAGAGGTGGGCTGATGGGGGTTTTCAACGGCTTGGGAGATCCTCTAGCTAAGATTCTGCAGTTTGGAGAACCCGCAAATCCCACTCCTGGCTGGCCCTGCTCTGCCCCACCCACATCTCCCAGAAGTACCTACGCGGCCCATTTTGGATGCAGGTAAGTGCAGGGCGTGCATTTTTGAAGCCCACCCCTGCTTATATGGGGTAAACACTGAGATCTCCTTTGCAAGAATTGGGTTGCTCCTGATAAGCTTCTTCTTCTCCTCATTAAGAAGTGGACTTATCAGTTATACGTTTGCATTCCTTTTCTTTTTTCCTCCTAACATTTTCCTTATTTGATCCTCCAGCATTAAATGTACACCAATATGTTTGCCTTAAGATCATAGTAGCATATTCTTCATAATTTCATAATTATTTCAAGTACTTCTTTGTCACCACTCTACTTTCTTTTCGTTCCACTCTTTCTTCTAGCATGTCCCTCTCTATAGAGCTTGAAGATATGTTGCAAGCATCTTCTTTCTCTGGTGAAACCTTATGAAACTTTTTTCTCTCCTGCCATATTTGCAACTTTATTTGTGATTCCAAAGGATTCTTGCATTTCTTCTTAAAAAAAAAAAAAACCCACACACATTTGAGAATACTTTTAGAATTTGTCCGTTTTCTGTACAAAAGGAGGGGGAAAGGTTACTTTAAAAAGGCATTCTATTTGTTTTCCTCTCTTCCATGATTGACAGTTCCTACCTTTCTTTACATCTCTGAAGAGCCAAGAGCCAAGCTTTCTATGGTTCCCAATTTATTTCTCATAATATCCCAGAGGTCTACAGAATTTCTCCAGATAGTCTGCTTCAGTTTGGAATGTGGTTAAAATGAATAACTATTCTAATCACACATTGCTTTGTTGTTGTTGTTGTTGTTGTGTTGTTGTTGTGCTTGCCCTTGAGTTTCCTTTTCCTGTGGCAAGGGCATGTATTCTATTCATTGCTGCCAGACTCCCATGGGGCTATGCAGGGATCATAACCAATTTTGCAGGTTATCCAAGTCAAGCTTGGTTGAAGCTTGGGCTAATGTGATGAAGGGGCTTTGTTGTGCTGAATGGCTTTGCCCTGAAGGATAACCCCATCATCCTGGAGATGAAGGGCTTCTGTTTTGTAGATAGGCTGGGCCAGTCCTTCTCAATGGGCACCAAATATCTGCTGGGGGCAGGGAGCTGAAGCTCTGACTCTTTGTCTTTAGAAACATGTTTCTCCCTCAGGGAAAATATAATATTTTGCCTTTTCAATATTTTCTAAAACATTTCATTCTTCTGAGAGGGATGGGTGCTAACTTTCTACACACACATATGCCTAGGCACATAGCCTCATGACAAACATTGTTGAGATATTTACTTCCAGGAGTGTAGTTTCTAAGGAAAAGGCCTAATACAATTATTTTAAAAAATAGACATTGGAATTTAATGTGATTAATTGATTAAGTGAATGGCTGTATCCCCAAAAACATGCAAAAATACAAACACATAGAACATATACATTGAATTTCGATTTTGTTTCCTCTCTGGTTCACCTGGTGGCTATTATCTCTTGTACTTGACTGATCCCAAGACATTTAATAATATTACAAATCTTTTACTTAGCTAAATAACAAAGAGGTAAACAAAGTGATATATTCAGCATGCCATGCCTTAGTACCCTAAGGTTTTCTATCATTCTTTACTCCATGTAGAAATATGTTTAGATCTATTGACTGATGAACAGAAAAAATACAATGTCTGAAATATCTTCCTTATTAAGCAAAACAGATTATCAAAATGTTGGTTAGAAATTTATATTCAGATCAGAGAAGCTTTTATAGGCAATTATCACATAATACTAAAATATCAATTAATTTATCTTCTTGTTCTTAGCTAATGATGAAGATTTGCAAGTCCATTTAAAAACTGAAGTACTGTATTCTTTAATCTTTCTACAGCTCTCATGCTCCATAACTCCCATATTATTTTGTTATTTAAGATGATTTTGTAATAGATTTCTGAATAGAAAATGACATTTTAAAGTCACCAATAAGTAAAATTTGGAAATGTAACAAATACAGTTTTATCTTTCTTCTCAAACTTATCAACGAAGAACAAAGATGGGAGCTGGAAAGCAAAACGTGGAAATACCTTAGAAATCATGTAACAAAATTTGATGCTATTACTTGCAGAGATGGCAGTAAGTAAAATCTATTGTAAATTTAGTTAAAAGTTTTACAGTTCATATGCACCAAAAAAGTGAAATAAATGTATCCCTGCATTCTGCAACTTGTGGGAGTATTTTTATGAGGTGGATCCCTGCAGATACATCAGCTCATGATGTCAAAAAAAGTATTAAATTTACTAAATTTAATCCAGTTATCATGTGCTTGTTATAATATAGAGATCTGTAAATGGTATCCTCCAAAAAATTATAATAACAAGAGATACCTCATGCTGATTTTGCCTACACTAAGGCCATTTTGCAAACTTACTTTATTGTACTAATTGCATGATCCACTGAGAAGTTCTTTGATGCAAGAAGTAAAGAAAGCAGAAGTAAAGATTAAATTTGTTTTGGTTGCAAATGAGAGATTACCATGGGATGAAAGTGTCTTAAATTGGCCATTAAGGAACAAAAAAAGGCAAATTAATCTCTCAATTTCCATTGAATCTATTAACTTCCCCCTTAAATATTCTGTAGAGAAGTTTCTGCAGAGAAGTTTTCATGTGCAAATGGATGAATTTCCTCTTTTCCGAAAAATCAGGAAACAAAACATGAATACTGACTGCTTGTCTTTATATTTTACTTCATTTGTGTTATTTTTTTTCATTGCCACATAAGTTTACAGAACTGAGTCAATTTTTCAGGAGACAGCCAATGAATGGAGTCTTAGCTGAAGGTGGTACTCATTTACATTTCTAGTTAAGGGGATGGAAACATCCAACTCAGATAACTGATGTAATGAAAGTGTTAAGGTTTCTTGCTTTTATTATTATTTATGGTGCAGCACACCAGCTGTTGGTATCTTCCACAGATAATGGCCCTAAAATAGCCTCGGGTTCCTTTTAGACTTTTGAGGGGGTATCTCAAAAAAATGTATCTTTCAGAATTGTATTGTGCAAAGTTAAGCAGTGGGCATTTTTCATTAAGATATAGATGTTTTGATAACATTATTTCTTATTTAAGTGTACTGTTTACTTGGACTGTCTTTTGAAATGGTACTGCTTTGAAAAGACCAGAAGCAATGGAATTGTTTTAAAGTCAATTAATAAATAATTGTTTTAAAATGAAAAACAATCCAAGGGAAATATAATTTATTTGGTTCCAAAGCTGCTCAAAAGTTGAATTATTTTCCAAAAACCTTGTCGTATTAGTAGTTTTATATGGAGATTGGTGAGGAAGAATTGGATTGTGATACATATCTCTTTCTCTTAAGTGCACATATATAATACTCTGTGTGTTTTCAAATTTTTGTGTGCACTAATTGAGAAACATGTATTTTAGTCACTCAGTGATCATATTTGGGTTATACTTTGTTCTTCCTTGTCCCTGGTGAGCCACTGTGAAAGGGGAATGATCTTTCCCATCTTCAATCTAACTAACCTTGAGAAACAGATACCCTTTCACTCTGAATAAGCTCATGACTATCCTTAGCTTTGATGGTCTCATTTTTGGCAGGAGGTCAAAACATTCCAACATAAGACTTCCGGTTGACATCACAGCAAAAATGGCTGGAAAATAGTGGAGCTTTGCCGGCTCCATGAAATGCAGCCAGCAACTGCTTGCTGGGAGACTCTATGGGATGAAGCCGCCCTAGAAGGATGGTAAAGAAAGGAGAAGTGCTTCACTGATCATGAGGAAACTACAATTTCCTCGCTGATCCAAAGAAAGCTCTCCTGATTGGAAGCAGGGATGATGGCCATTTTCTTGGTCTGTTCACAAGCTGGGACAACCAGGACACGAAGATGTTCTGCTGGAGCTGTGTGTGGACAGAGCAGTGAAACTGGGTGAGATAATTTCCAACTGCTACCTTAGAAGATTAACCTAAGTAAAAAGTTCAAAAAATAATCTCCAAACGTTAAGAAAGTGGCAATTGGATTTATGGAGAACGTTTAAAGATTAAAAATTAAAGAGGAAGATCAAAGATTAAAGGCAAAGAAGTAAAAGAAAAAAAAAATAATGATTTAAACAGAAAACCTAGAAAAGCTGAATAACATTGTAAAAAGTGATTATTGGGAGAAATTGTTTTTCTGAAATTTAATCTCTAAGCCCCTGGCTGGATGCAAATCCACTGCTTTCAATTTTCTACACTCTGTTGAATGCTGGATTTGGGAGCAGGGGAGCTATCTAATGGAGGAAGAAGATTACTGCAATGTGTAAAACCTGAAGGAAAGTAAAAAGAGAGAAAGTGAACAATGTCTGGAAAACTACTTGACCTTGATTTTATCTTAGTAGGCGATTTGGATTCTGGGAAATATCTACTGAGCTTTTTGAATATTTATAAGGCAAACCAAATTAAACATTAAAACTTTATTGAAACTGTACACTGAAAAGCAGAAAAAAGGAGAAGAAAGGATAAACACGACTTTCAAATCTGGACAGCTGGGAAGGGGTAAATTGGAAACTATAAAGACTGATACCATTTAAATTGGAAACTATAAAGACTGATACCATTTAAAGATCAGAAATTTAGGAGACTTGGAGTAATAATTTTAACAGCTCCTTTTGCTGCTCATGTTACTGTTCCTTCCTTTTTCTCATTGTATGATTACATAGAATATTTTTTTTCACTTGTTTTTTTGGAACCATTTGTATTTTCATGTTTGAAAATACATGTTTGTTTATTTAAAAATAGAGCAAATCTTTAAGAGGGCAAATGGATCAAGGGTTGAACTCACTTAAAAATAATAATCACTATTCACTAATTCATTATTCACTAATAGACTATTCACAGGAATGCAGTGGCTCAGTGGCTAGGATGCTGAGCTTGTTGATCAGAAAGGTCGGCAGTTTGGCAGTTCGAATCCTTAGTACTGCATAATGGAGTGACTTCCCATTACTTGTCCCAGCTTCTGCCAACCTAGCAGTTTGAAAGCATGTAAAAATGCAGGTAGAAAAATAGGGACCACTTTGGTGAGAAAGTAAAGCATTCCATGCACCTTCAGCATTTAGTCATGACCACAGAGACATCTTCGGACAGTGCTGGGTACCACCCCTAGAGACGGAAATGACTGGCATGTATGTGCGAGGGGAATCTTTACCTTTAATAGATTATTCATTAATTTCTATTTGTTATTCTGTATTTTGCTGCATAGAGTAACTTATACCATGCAACAACTGTTACCTGAAATCTTAGAAAAATGTGCAGAGCAATAAAAACATTTTCAAAGATAATGAAAATCTAATTTGTACATGTATATTTCAGAACAGCCTCTGAGTTGAACATGCTGAAATGTATCACAGATGTCATGATGAATCAACCTTGTTTCTACTGCCCTGCATTATTGATGTAAGTCAATATTGATGTATCTCTATCTATCTATCTATCTATCTATCTATCTATCTATCTATCTATCTATCTATCCAACAGCATGTTAAGGTTAATAAATTATATTGAAACTAGAGGTGCCAATATCACGATGCCTTTATTGAATTAATGGTCAATCCCATCTGAAATATTGCATGCAGTTCCAGGCATCTAACCCAAAAAGATTGTAGTGGAACACCTAAGAAGTCCAAAGGGATGGAACAGCTTCCCTATGAGGAAATTATTTTAACTACTGGAACTACTGTATGTAGTTTCCAAAGGAAGCAAATGAAAAGTGACGTGAATGAGGGATGCAAATCTGTGCATGGAGTGGTTAAAGGAAGAGGAGGAGAAGACCCTTAAAATCCTAGGACTAATTAAATTGAATTCTGGAAGAATAAGGATATATATGCAATTGAACTTATTGACAAATTGAACAAGAACAAATCATCAATTTGCTCTCACAAGTTGCAGTGTCAGTTAACAGCTTGCATGCCCTGCCCCAAACAAAAGGTTTGGACTAATTAATAAAAGTTATGGAAATAAATGGCTATTAAATATTTCTGGATGGGCATGGTGGACTTGGTTATCATGTAGCCAAGAGCTGTTTTGTGAATGAATGCCTTTCCCTGTATACTATATTAAGTGTAGTCTTATAGGTTTGCAGCATTTCAATTAAAACTGTAGAGAATACACCAAAGGGATTCTCCCCCCCCCCTGCAAATTATTCATATTAGGAATTATGAACAAAGAAGGAACTAGAGAGTGATGGAAAGTGGATGTAGAAAGCAAATTCTCCTAAACTGGGGCAGATGACTCTTTTTTTGCTTGCTCTGTTTTGATGAAGATTTCCCCATAAGATTCCATTGATAATACTAGAGCTCTTTCATCTTATAAATTGAAAATGCCATGGCAATCACACACAAACAAATTGCATGTTGAGGAGAACTACTGCTCAATGCTTGCTTGACTAGATTCCCTTGATATATGGATATAATGGATTCCGTGTTTAACAGGTTTTTATTTATTGTATTTATTTATTTGTCAAGCGATTATTAGATAACAGGTATAAGTATAAACATGGTTATGAATACATGAAATGGATACGAATAAGAGAAAAAGAAGAAACAATAGGACAGGGATGGTAGGCACATTGGTGCGCTTATGCACACCCCCTACAAACCTCTTAGGAAAGGGGTGAGGTCAATAGTAGACAGTTTAAGGTTAAAGTTTTTGGGTTTGGGGAAGAAACCAGAGTCAGGTAGAGTATTCCAGACATTGACCACTCTGTTGCTGAAGTCGTATTTTCTGCAATCAAGTTTGGTGCGGTTTATCTTGAGTTTGTATCTATTGTGTGCTCTTGTATTGTTGTGGTTGAAGCTGAAGTATTCACTGACAGGTAGGACATTGCAATGTATAATTTTATATACTATACTTAGATCGGACCGAAGGCACCGTAGTTCTAGGTTTTCTAGGTCTAAAATTTCAAGTCTGTTGGCATAAGGTATTCTGCAATGAGTAGAGAAGTGGAGAACTCTTCTTGTGAAATATTTCTGGACTTTCTCAATATCAGATATGTAATGTGGGTTGCAGACTGATGAGTTGTGTTCAAGTATTGGTCCAGGAAATGTTTTGTATACTCTAGTTAGGTTTGCCATTAATTTGGAAAGACTTTGTATATCGAGCCTCTCTTAATCACCTTGTGCATACTACGTCAGCCCTGAAGCCATTTTGGAGCATCTTCAGGGTTGCCACAGCAAGGCCAGTTGAAGCTGTGGGAGTGGGATAGGGGAGCTAGAGATAGCTGGGGATCTATAGCCAAAATAAAATTCTTTCTCCTGGGAACCAAGGATGTCTTCACCAGGTGCTGAGAAGTCGCGGACTCAAACCAGCTGGATTTAGGACTGTGACCTGGTTGGACCATGTAATAGATGTGTGGCCCGAGGGCATGGACTTTGGGTTTTAGTTTGGTTGGCTTTTCACCAGATGTGCCAATGTGGCATTCCTAATACATTCATACTTTGAGGAAACTCCAGGCCTCAGATTGCTGATTGGGCTTGTTACTTGGAACCCTGACACACTATTTTGGAATGAGAAATAGGTAGAAATAAGTCATTGAGGACCTTTGAATCACTAAACAGCCAGTGTGATCACCAATTGGAAACCACTGGAGAAGTTAAAAAACAGAGTAAACACAGATGCAAAATTGGGCTTTACAAAATAATGCCTTGAGAATGATCTGAACACAGAGAAACACCAACATAAATAGACAGAAATCAAAAGACAAAAATCAAACTTTGTCTGAGAGATGACTTCACTTTGTAAAACCTTTTCCCTGATATTGCCAGAAGGGTTATCTGGCAGGACAACTCACTGGGAACAAATATTAACTCTTCTTTATTAAACAGCCGTCTTGATTCACTTTGTTCTAGACTAGAGCAGGGGTGTCAAACTCAATTTCATTCAGGGACACATCAGGGTTATGTTTGACCTCGGGGGGAGGAAAGTGGGCATGGTTGTCCTGCAGCCCCTGTAGGGCCCTCCTGAGTTCCATTTGCATTGACAGAGGCACCATGGGCCAGGCTTCCACTGTTTCCAGGGCAGCCCCATGGCCAAATTTAAGCACCCTGTGGGCCAGATCTGCCTCTGTACCTTGAGTTTGACACCCCTGTTCTAGATACTTAGGGCAGGTTTTCTGAAGGCATATAACATTAACTCCTTGACATTATTATTTTTTTCTATGGCAACATCCTTTATAAAATATCTAGGCTTTGGGTAGCTTTTTGGAGGAAAGAAATAAAAATACTTCATTGCAATGACCACTTTCCAAACATTTTCACAGATAAGAACTTGCTAAAATAGTTCCCCCCTCCCCCCCAGGATCAACCTTGGAAAAACACTTCTGGAGTGTTTTGGAGTCCACCCCTAAAGGAAAGAACTCATACATTTAATATTTTAAATACATTTTCTAAATATGTAAGCAGCAGGTTGTGTGATTCTTTGGATCCAATTTTTAAAAAGTAGGCAGGGAAACTAATGTAGCCCTAAACTAACTTTTAAAAGCAACCATCTGCTTTCTCAGGTTCATAACAGAAGAAGAACGGAGCTTCATAGTTGTGGGAAACCACCTTGGCTTCTGTCAAGAGTAGTAGATAGTGAAGTGTTTATTGTTTGCATTGCAAAGTAACTTTTTGGAACAAACCCCAAAACTCTGTACAGTTCCAAGAAGCAGGGTTAAGCTTTATGAGACTGTAATATTAACAATGTTTATCTGATCATAGCCCCCCTCCCCAATGCAATTGGACTTATTTTTGAGAATATAGTTATCAAAATGTACATTTCCCCTTCTGTTTGTTGGTTGATTGTGAATGAAGGATACGAACAGCAGAGCTTCATGTCTGAGATGTTCAAAAAATTAAATCTGTCAGTTTTTTTTTAAATATATTGAAAGCTTTAAAAGAAAGAGTAATAATCAAACTAAAATAGTATAAAAAGAAAAAAACTAAAGTTCAAAAATATAGTCATAAAAAGGAGGAAAAGATATAAGTTGTTAAGTACTGAGCATGGGTCGAAATGAATGGAGACAGCCTCTGAACGGTGAACTTCAGCTCTTTAATTACATAGTGACTTCTCGATTTAACAACAGTGAACTCTGCCTTATATAGGCATCCCTTGTAAGTTTTAACCAATAACGAGCTAGGAACACTAGCTCTTTCAACCAATAGGAACTCTCAGTTAAGGGCCAATCGGATTCCTTAGAACTGGCCAATCCGGTCTGGCAGCCTAATAGCCAATCAGAAGTGCAGGGCCAGAACCCTGCACTTTACCTCAAGCTCACACTTTATTAACTTTATTGCATACACAACACC
>BHEV01053445.1:0-26831 GCA_004319985.1 Emydocephalus ijimae
GAAGGCTATAGCAGCCCTCCAGTTTGAGCTGTCACACCATGTAAATAAAGAGTTTGAAGTTCACTGTTTCTACCAGCTCGTTTCCATTATTCGCACTCATGCTCCAGACATAACACTATCAGTAGCTGTAAAGGGCTGGACTAAAAGATAGCACTGAGGATCATAACAGCACAAGAACAGGCATTAACACCAGATCCATGGGAGCAGAGATCTACCACATGAAACAGGACCAGAGGTGCAGATTGTACAGAGGGGCCTTAGAGACAGCCCAACATATAGTGGTAGGGTGCAAGATAGAGATAAACAGTACACACTGAGTGGCACAACCTCATTGCTGGCATTGTGTACATCTGCACATGAGCTAGGCAGGCAGGTATTGGCCAATCAGCCAATTGTGGTAGTAGAAGACAATGTTGATGATTGATGTAGTGGTGTCAAGTGACAGCAACATCAGGAAAAGGAGTCTGAAGAAGGAACTAAATAAGATGTGTGTGTGTGTGTGTGTGTGCAAAGTAGTTTCAGTGGTGATAGGAGCATTTGTGACTCTTAAGCAGGAAAAATGGTTCCAACTGACACCAGGACCACATCAAAGTTCTCTGTCAAGAAGAGTGCAGTAGTAGGAACCACAATACTGCACAGAACCAGGGCTGGGATTCAAATTTTGTAACAACTGGTTCTCTGGGCGTGGCTAGGTGGGCGTGGCCATGTGACTGGGTGGGTGTGGGGTTTTGTTTGCAGCTCCCCATTTTTGGGCCTTCTGGGCCTCGGAGAAGGCTCTTGGGTGAAGCAGTAAGACAGCGAGGGGGATCCCAGCATAGTTGATCATAGGAACAGCTGATTGTTGGGAGGGGGAAACCAGAAATACCTTAAAAAGTTACTGAGCGGGGAAGAACGCAGTCAGCGATGTAGGGAATGCGCCAATGTTGCACATGCGTGATAAGGATTGACTGGGTGGGGAGGGGAGGGGCAGGTGGAGAGAGGTGCAGAGGCATGTTTTTTCGGTTCTCTGAACTGCGCAGAATCATAACAACTGGTTCCACAGAACCAGTCCGAACCAGTAGAATTCCACCTAAAGCTCCCAAAGAGTGAGGAGGATGCATACCGCCCATAAGGATGAGAAGGAAATTTTTATTTACACACATGCACACATTATATACATACATTCACATGTATACGCACATATTCACTAAAACTGTTCTAAATAGACTTTGTACTAAGCTTGTATAGCAATAAACAGAACTTTTATACAAATGCCAACTGGTTTGTTCTTATCCATTCCCACCCTCTGACAGCCATTACAGTCTATTCCTCCACACAAAATTGCTGTCAGCAAAGATATAACTAGGCACCCAACTGAGTTCAGGCTCAATTTAGTTTGATCTTTTCCTAGCTTTTAGACTGGATCCCCTTTTTCTGTATCTGTAGATAAAAGGGCTTATTCAGTGTTCTGCATGGAATATGAATTTTTGTAAAAGACAAAAACTTCTCCTATCTTCTGTACTCTGCCTTGATTCATGGGTGGCTGCTTTTGGCCTTCCTTTCCTTTCCATACTGGAACCTGTTTTTCTTGCCCCGAGCTCCCCCTTTCCATGACATGGATCTGATGGAGATCACCCTCTATCTATCTACAGCAGGGGTGTCCAAGCTTTGCTGGCTGAGGAATTCTGGGAGTTGAAGTCCACAAGTCTTAAAGTTGCCAAGGTTGGACACCCCTGATCTACAGCAACATGGTTCTGCAATTTTGGCAACTCCCGCAGATTTTTCATTCTCTCACCAGCTCTTACCGAATGGAAAGGATGTATCTGGAAGCCATCCAATGAAATCAGAGAAAACAACTTCCAAGACAGGTGCTCAAACAGAGCACAGGATAGGGTGGGCAGGTCTTTTGACTCTCTGAAATGTGGTAGCCATTCTTAGCTATTTGAGACAAAGCTACCGTTTCCACTTCTACTATCTTCATGCCTTCCAATCTTCCACTGATTTTACTGTGCAAAATCAAAATGGGAAGGCAAGCCATTGGGAGGAAATTCTTAACCCTTTCCTTGCTCGCCATTTCCCCACACTGCCTTCAACATTTTTTTTTCTCCATTTCACTTCTAAAGTTATGTTAACAATAGAATTAGCTAAAATCTGCACTGCTGGGGGGGGGGGGAGAGGACAAAACAAGTGATTGTGATTGTTGGTAAAGCTGGAGCAAACGGTGCCAATGGTCATACATGTAGGAGATTGATGTACATGGCATTCTGCTGTTCGGAATCAAGTCCAAAGGAGCAGCCAGGAGACCCACATATGCTGAAGCAAAAACTATTCTCCTTGCAAACTGCCTCAGCCTCCCTGGTTCCCAACCTTCCTTATCAATGGGATACAAAGGTTTTTGGCTTTGAAACATACTATTTTGAGTAGGAAATAGCTGCCTTGACTTCACTAGAAGCACTTCAATGCTGTTCTGACTCTTTCAGAAGCTTTCTGAGATCAAAACATCATCTTTTTGGAACAGCATTCTAACACTTCTGGGAAGGTGGGAAAAAGCTGTTTTATGCTGAAAATATTTTTTGAGTTGAAACATTTTGTCCATTACTTCAAAGTTACCTGGAAGCTGTTTTCTACCTCCGAAATTACCTGTGCCAGTTTCCTTGAGGATTTGCTCAGAGCCCAGCAGTTGGAAGCATATGTGCTTATTAGAGAAGTTGGGTGTTTTAGTCATATTCACTGACCTTAAGAAATACCTTAAGAAGTGATTGAGCGGGGAAGAATGAAGTCAGCGAGGTAGGGAATGCGCCAATGTTGCAGATGCGTGATAAGGATTGACTGGGTGGAGAGAGGTGGGGCCAGGCAGAGGCATGTTTGTCAGTTCTCCGAACTGCGCAGAATCATAGGGTCACAGTTTTTTAGATAGTGATGCATAAAATACTCGTTTTAAAATGAATCAAACCGTGCTCCTGTGCTTCTTAATCCTCCTGCTCATTCGGATGAGTAGAACCATTTACTGCTGGCTGTGAGACACAAGCATTAAAGCTAAGGCCCATGTTGGGGAGAACCATTGATGAAAGTTTTGAATTTCCATCACAGTGTGAGCACATGCGGCAATGTGAATAATGGGTGCAGATAAACAACATGTTACCTTTTGATTATGCTCATACCTGTGACAACGCTAGGGATTTTTGACAGAAAGCTCTTGACGGTACGAATGGGCACTCCACCAGTTTTGTCATCCTGCATTCTTGTAATGATATCTTCTATCTAGCAAATAAAACACAAATAGTAGGTTAGTCTTGCAAATCAAGGGGCTGACTTTTACTAAGGCAAAACCTTAGTAGTCATATATTTAAAGGTTGAAATAACATTAAATTCACTTGGTTTTATTTGTTATCAGTCTCTCTCTGTGTTCACCATCTTATCTTACTTATTTACCTTCTTGTAGAATGTCTAGCTTGCCTTAATTTTGAAGGACAGCAAAACGAAGGCAAAAAATTATAGAAAAATCCAAATAAAGCAATTTCCCAAATAATACAACACATTTTTATTAACCATAATCATTTTGAGCCAAGGGCATGAGAGAATGAAACTGTTTTGATCTCCACAAAAGGGAAACAGCTACTCACCTTGTCTACATCCCATGTGCCTTAAATGGCCTTCTTACAAGGACCAACACAAATGGACAAACTCTGTTCTGACATGTCTTGATTAAACCATGTTATGCTGTGTAGGTTTTTATAGGTAATGAACAGCAGTTTGATTCAGGCCTAGAACTACAGTGGTCCATTGGTACTCATTGTTAATTGGCTCCAGGGGGCATTGTGAGTTCCAAAAACAATGAGTACCAAATACATTTTCCGCATAAAGAATAATATAGTGAATTGCAAGGCTCTAATACCAACAAGTTCTGGCTTGTGCATTGAATATCAACTGATGCATACTGGGACAAATTTTTTATGTCAAAATGCACTGAATATCAATTTGATGAGTTTCAAAGCAGTTGAGTACCAAGCTACCACTGCATCCTATTATTGTTAGATGTTACTATGTATTGGTGAGATTCACTTACCAATATTTTAACCACTGTGCTTTTTGAAAGTGGTAGCTTCTCAGTATCTAAGGGCAGACCTACGCATAGCATGTTACAATCGGTCTGATGAGTGATGACTATGGTTCAACTAACTACAGCACATCATCTCCTTTGACAGAGATACTAGATTAGTAAATGAGAAAACATAAAACCAGAAACATAACTCAGAGCATGTCCTTCCTGCTAGATCAGATAGGTTGGGCAGAGACAATTAGAGATAGTTGGTCCTATTAATTGTTTTAAAATCATTTAAAATCATTCTGATTGGTTTGAACTGTTTCATCTGCTTCAGTTGTGAGCTGAAAGCTACCTAGAGAAAAATAGTTGTAGGTACAGAAATTCAATATAGTCACAAAGCAAGACAAATGGAATACAGAGTACTCAAAGACACTCAAGCACCAAATATTCTATATACAAAACCTAATTTGGCACTTTGCTGGGAGTTTCCACAATTAGTTCTCAGTCTCTATGTAATGATTTCAGATCACAGTAATCACATTTTACCACTGCCTTCTCGTAAGCATATAACTAAAACAGTGTCATTGCTTTACTCCAAATGTTCTCTCTTGAGATATGTGGGAGATGATGACTCATTATTTCACAGCTCCACAGTACAGCATGTGCAAGCCTTATTACTTTCAGTAACTGTGGCATAACCATGATTATGTCTTTTTGCAGATAATCATATGGTAGATATATATGATAACACATAATCACGTAGAACATAATTATTGGATATTATTATCAGCAGGAGAGAAAATCTACTTCCAATCTCACAACCAATAAACCCAGTATGAAGGAATGGGGAGGAAGAGGGAAATGTTTGAATAAAATACAGAAACTTCCTTTAGCTATTAGATAGTGACCAATGGGTTTTCTATTTTCACAAATTTATTTCTTGGAATCAAGGAACACAGCCGCTTAGGGGCTGCTGGTTGGGTCGTTGCCAAAAACAAAGCTCACAAGGGCTTCCTGAGCTCCATTTTTGCTGGCAGAGGGTTGCAGGAGGCCATCATTGTTGCTGACAGAGCATGTTACAATAGGGGCCATCACAGGTGCCCCCAACACGAGTGATCTTGAGTTGGCCACACCCACCCGGGCCATACTCATCCTGCCCTCCCCTGACATCAAACATAACCCTGTTGCGTCCCTCAATGAAATTGAGTTTGACACCCCTACTTCAGACAGTCCCACTAATCTCTTAAAACAAGCAAAGTTCTTATGCCTAAAACTTTACCTCTCCTCAGAGGAAATATTTTCATCTATCTCACACACGTACTTACACATCATTTGATCCCCGATAGCGATGATTGGATCAATGGAAAAGTTGGATGTTCAGATTGAAGATGGCTAATGCTACCCAAGTTGGTTCTGTCTGTCTGTTTGTCTGTGTAAGTTCTGAAGGAATGGAAACCAGAGGAACAAGCAAATGTGAATTTGGAAATTCTACTATTTGCCATTATGAAATAAAAGTGCTTTCAGGTAGAGAACTATAAAAGGCTTTTGCCATCTGCTCCTTCTTGATTACTATAGACCTCATAAAAGAAGCCCCATACTCCTAATCTCATGACTTCTTGTACACCACAATGGTGGTATGCTACCTGTTAGGACTGGTTCAACCAAATCAGTAGTAAAAAAAAAAAAAAGCCTCCATGTTAACTAAAAAGATACTCCTTTGGTCTTTTTAGCTGCCAGAAAAAGGGAGTGGGGGAAATCAAGGCATTCTTGAAATACCTAGATAATCACCTTGGCAGCCCAAAGTTGTCAGAGCATAAGAAGGTTATTGGAGAGCATGATGGATGATTCTTGTAGACGGATGTGTCCCATTGGAGAAGTCACATGCAGGGGGTGGGGGAAAGACCAGGGTCAAGAGGGAAATGTATGATGTGATTTAGTATCGGCTGCACCCAGCCACGCGCCAACACAGCAATTTCGAATAAACCAATTTACTTTTTCTGAGATGCAGCTAGAGACTTTTGATTTGAATGAGGGTCGATTTGTTGGAGCCCTGACACTCCGATGGTCAGCTGAGAGGAGGAAAAAAAAGCCTCAGCTGAGAGAAGAAAGAAGTGAAAAGCGCAGAATCGGCACGCCTACCTACCCGCCCCTGCGCTTTTCTTTCTTTATCCTCTCAGCTGATTGGCACTGCAAATCGCAGCTGATGTGTGGAAAGCTGCCCAGGTGAATTAGGTGTGTGCACAATCACCAAACCAATAATGGAACAGGTCGGATCCCACTGCTGGTGCAAAACCTTGAGTTTCTAACCCCTAATCTAAAGAAGACAGGGATGTATGTTTCATCTTCAACTAAGCACAACTTTTAGTGAAAGAAGAAACTGACCTCAAGTTCAAAGGAAAAGGAGAGTTTCTTTTTCAAGAGCATTTGCATTTCTCTTATGCAACGAACAACATTCAATTTTAACGCTGATCTCATATGCATATGCATATGCAAACCAAACCAAAACAGCTGAGCCTGAGGACCAACAGCAGCAACTTGGGAGGGGCCATTCCTGATTGCTCAACAATCTTTGGCCTGGAAGCAGTCAAAGAGAGCTTCAAGGGTAAGCTCAACTTGTTGCAGATTGACGTATTGCTGAAGGCGTTGCTAGAGATTTAGAGTACATAATATAAGTAGATGAATCTTATTTGGCAGGAACATCTCAACCAAAGAGAAAAAAAACCGAGCCAATGAAAGAAATCCTTTATTGGGCATGGCTTGGTAGGTGTGCTGTGCATAGCAAATGTGCACTTTGCACAGGCGCAGAGGTATTTGCGCATGCACAGAGGCATTCTAACTCACCTCCTACAATCCTGCACTCTCCTTGTTGCTTCAGCAGCTGCCACGAGGCAATTGCTGTGCCGTGCAAAGCAGCTATGCTTCAAATTCAGAGGAGCCCAGGTGGGTGGGTGGGCCCAACAGCAGAGTGGCAGAGAGAACTGGTTCAGCCTCCACTGCTCATTACCGCTACCAGCTTGGCAGAACCGGGCTGAACCGGTAGAATACCACAACTGCACCACACTGGCTATTCCCTTTAGTAATTTTACTCATTGATTTAATTAAAACACTTATATAGCCAACCATCTTATACCAAACTCTGGATGATTCCCAATTTTAAACAATTAAAATTACATCAATTAAAAATAGCATAATATGTATTAAAACCATAAACCTTAAAAGGCTTCCAATAACTCTTGTTAAATCCTCTTATCCATCTCAGTCTATACCAGGTTATAGGGTGGGGGGAAACCAGATCTTAAATAGTTTCTGGAAGGCTGGGTGGGTAGAGACCTGCTGACCTTCAAACAGAAGGGTCTTCCACAGAACAGGGGCCATCACAGAAGAGGCACACTCTCTATCTCTCACCAGATGGCAATGTTTAAGGGAAGGGACTAGGGGCACCTCCACCCTATCTGATTTGGTTAGATGGATAGATAAGATGTCCTTAGAGAGAGGCAGTCTGTCAGATAATCTGACCCTGTGCTATATGGTTTTAAATGGTAATAACCAGCACTTTGAAATTGCAATAAGAAAGAAACAAGGAGACAGTGCAGCTCATATAATAGAGGAGTATATGGATAAACCTAAGGGCACCTATAAGTAATAGAATGGAGTGGAGTGGAGTGGAGTGGAGTGGAGTGGAGTGGATTGGATTGGATTGGAGTGGAGTGGAGTGGAGTGGAGTGGAGTGGAACGGAACGGAACGGAATGGAATGGAACAGAACAGAACAGAATTCTTTTTTGGCCAAGTGTGATTAGACACACAAGGAATTTGTCTTGAAGCATATGTTTTCAGTGTACAAAAAAGAAAAGGTACATTCGTCAAGGGTCAAGAATCATAAGGTACAACACTTAATAATAGTCATAGGGGACAATAAGCAATCAAATCTTACTAAGAAACAATCAATATAAATCATAAGGATACAAGGGACAAAGTTACAGTCATACAGTCACAAATGGGAGGAGATGGGTGATAAGGAGTGATGAGAAGATTAATACTAATAGTTATGTAGACTTTGTAAATAAATGCACACACAGTCACAACTGGACCAGTTGTAGCTTCTGGGTCGTCTTTTTGATTAATAGTTCTATTAATTCATATTCAGCAAATTCTTAAAAACATTTTCTCACTGAAATACAGATAAACAGTGATAAAGGCAATCAATAAACTATTACAGAGATAAACACCCAAAAGGAAATGCAAAAAATATACCTGTAAAATTGTGAATGAGGTATGTAGAGAAAGGAGCAGAAAGGGATGAAAATAAATTCACTCCTGTTTTATAACAGGAACCATGGTTGTGGAGAATAATTGTTTTGTATGCAGGAAAGTGTGCATGCATGTGCATGTTTTTCCACACATACATATGCAGGCAGTGACAGTATAAAAATGAGATGCTCAGAGTTGTTATGAAGCTCATGAAGTGTCTACTCAGCCTTCCAGACTTAAGAAGAAATGCATTAAAAATGGACATAACTATCTAATACTACCTCACAACAAAGCTTCCCTCTAGCTTTCTTTCACTCTGCATTGGAACCATGACAGAGAGTAGAATCCACTTATTGTTTAACTGTCAAGTTGCTGAGTGATTGCTATTATACTTAGTTCTGCCTTCACAGATTTCAGTTTTAAATGAAGCAGACAAGGTATCAAAGATCCATATAGCATCCTTGAAAGTTTTCCACTGTGCAGGATTCAAAATCTCTGTTCAAGAATGTCTAATCCTACTAGCTTTGCCTCAAGAAAAAGGAGGGTACGTAATTAACCGTTGGCATCCATTTTTTTCATCTGTTCATTTCATATACCAAAGGATAGAAGGATGGTGGTAATGAACAAGTCTCTGGCACTGAGCATCTGGGTTGTAATGGTGGTAATGAACAAGTCTCTGGCACTGAGCCTCTGGGTTGCCATTATTTCATAGGAAAAATAAAGCATAGGGAAGATAATGCTAGCCCTAGATTGAGCTTTTGTGATCCAGTCAGGCTGAAGGTATATGGAACCAAGGATGGAAGAAGCAAGGGCATCTGAAAGTAAGCAGAGGTGCTGGATGAAATGTGGACCAAAGAGTATGTGCAAGAAGAAATGACCAAAGGATGGTCCTCGAAAGAAAAGATCCAAGAACATGGAAAGGAGAGGAGAAATTATCAGAACCAAAAATGATACCTGTAAGAAAGGTAAAATACACAAAACTGAAATTGCGAATGTTTTGCACCTAATGCTGAGGTCTACCAGGAAATTCTGCAATGGCCTTTCCCTTTTAGCCCACAATTTCGTCTTCTTAATTGCATATGTAAACTATGTTTTTGGCTTCCAATCACACAAGGTTCTAATCTGCACATTAGTCAAACCTCTGTATAATCACAAGTTACAATGAACTGGGATCACATAACATGCTAAGTTATAAACCAAGACCTGTAAGCCATGTTAGCTCAGTTTGTATAACACTCTGAGGCAAAGAAACCACATGATGAGGGAGACCAGCCACAATTTTCAGGACCATGTTTCTGTCTTTTACTTTGACTTACACTAAAATGATAGATTGTGAAACATTTACTTAAATTTAAAATGTATTGAATTTTTACATTATTTCACTTTTGGAAACCTAGATCAATTCAATGTTTCTTTTCTGTTACCACTGGTGTCACATAGGATCTATGTCTTCATGGACAAAATGTCCATGTCAGGGTGCACATGACTTTAAAGACAGAGATTCAAGGACACAGCTCTTTGCTAAGATAGTTTTCTCACAGATAATAGGGGGAAACTGTAATTAGAGCCAAATCCAGCCAGTGCTAATTATCTGCTTCAAGCATAGCATCTCTGCCTCTACATTCATCCCTTCTCAAATTCAGATCTGACATTCCTTATCCATCTGTGCATTTTGAATGGACTAAGAGCTAGGCATGACCTTCTGGGAGGGGTAGTTGACTTCTGTGCATTGTTACTATTAATGGATTTGTCTGATTTCAGGTTCTTTGAATCTGATTTTGATTCTTTCAGCCCTACCTGCCAAGCTAGTATTGTGGTTTTGTAATGTAAGGGTTTTAGTTTTGAGATGTTATTCATTCCAAACCTTTGGATAAGTGCAGTTCCAAAATCTAATAAGTCACTAAGTTACTTTCATTGTGAGAAAACTCAAATTAAACTTATTGCACTAATTCACATCACTTCCCCAGCATAAAGCATAAGTATGGCAGAACAGTGTCTGAAATAAATGATCCTTTGAAAATAGCACATTAGCTAGCAGTATTATAACAAAAAAGTGAGAAAATGGGAGAGGCACCATTCTTTCCTCTCATATTGCTTTTGATAAATTTATATAAAGCCGTATTGTATGAATATATTTTCACCCAATGAATTGCAGGGGTAGCATTGTTATTGTCGATCTCCCTGTTATTTTTCTTTTGTATATTTTTTTATACAACATAATGCACTGTGACAGGTCATTTCATGCATCATTTAATGCTATCCGTTTTCATTCTCCCCCCCCCCGCCAAAATTGTATCTGAAAATTTGGGAAATGCAGATGTAAAAAGAACTGAATAAACTGCAATCTGTTTGCCAATGCAAAGTCAGGCTGAATAATCAATGTTGTGCAGAGGACGCTTTCCATTTTTCTTGAAGGATGTCTCATCTGCATTTGGCGTGCCATAGAAAAAGGTGAGAAAAAAGAGGTAATGGTCCTGTGAAGAATTATGGGGCAGCAAGTAAAAAAAACAACAACATCAAGATGTGCTGTGTGGTAGGATGGTTGAGAGATTAATAAAATTCTGTCCCACCATATTCTTTTTGGGAAGTTTTATTCAGGCTATTCCCATAACAAAAGAGCTGAGATTTAAATTAAAGACAGGCCCTGTTCCTCAAGCAAGAGGAATAGATTCATACTGCAGAGAATGGCAAAGAGGAGGAGAGATGACTGTAAATTTTGTGGTGGCAAGCAAAGGTTGCTGATCTGGAAGAGAGGGCGAGGAAAGGACAAGGAGCATCTGAAAGTAAATGCATTGATAAAAACGACAGAATATGTAACGTATGGTGAAAAGAATAGATCCAACTCTTCCAGAGAAAAAGATATGAGCAAGTGGCACTCATCTGCTCTTCCAATGTAGCTACCTCAGCCTAATGCCCAATACCACAGCTGGGTTATTGGTATCCTTGGCCTAGACCACGGGTGTCAAACTGGTGGCCCGTGGGCCGGATGCATCACACGCAGGCCACACCCACTCCAGCTCCGTGAAGGAAAAAACAATCACAATACGTCACATGATGGCAATGTGACATGGCAAATTTGACACCTGTAGCCTAGAGCCATGGATCTAGTGCTATATCTGCACAGAAGAAACCTATGTTTGTTAAAAAGTTGGTAATGGACAAAGGTACAAACTTGATATGTACTACTAATACACAGATTTGCAACTTGGGATCATTTTTGAATGAGTATAAAGTTTTTGACCCACTTTTAATTGGGTTCTCTTCATCTACTTTTAGGACTTGTACAGAGAACAGATCAGATTTAGAACGTGTTTATGCCGAAACATTGAACAGGAAAAAGTGTTCACAAACTTTAAACACCACTGTAAGGACTGAATGTCTCTAACATGAGTGAATCTGTCACCCAGTGCGATCTAATAAAATTGGCTTGCTGAGGACCTCACATCTGAGACAACACTTTTTATGAAGGATCCATGTTTAACTTTATTCAGTGATGACCCCATGCCTCTGAAAGGCTTACTCTCAGATTTCTCCCTATTATGTTTTCGAAGAGTCAGAGAGGCTCTTCAGAGAGGCTTTTAGGTATGCTCAAAGATTTTACTGCCCGAATGGTGACACATTATGACCTTCTTTTTTTTTAGTTACATAATTGATCCCCTCCATTTTAAAGTTATGTTACTAATTGTAAGTAACATATATAGCAGCATATAAGATAAAGTAATAAATAAGCCGTAGAGGATTGCACACTGAACAAAATTGAGAACTATATGGGATGTTTTTATTTCATGGAAACATGAGAAAAAATTATTGCAGAAGCCTCAAAAAGTATGTTAAGTAAACTTCGCATTTGTATATGAGAACACATACTTTAATACTTAGAAATGTTTATATGTCAGTAAAACTGGAAATGGTTACGTCATATGCTTCTGAAGTGGAATGCCCATAAAAACATATTAAACAGACTCCTTTGAAACAGGAAGTCAAAAACCCCAATGTTTTTGATTTAAACAATTGAAACAGTATAATACTAACAGTTAGACTACATGATATGTAATGATTCAGAAAGAATTAATTTTCAGTTTTGGATAACTGTATTTGTCTTTATAGTTTTAAGATGGCGACACTAGATAAGCAGACCTTTTATTTTCCTACAGTAAGTAGATAAACATTCAAAAGATTTCTGAAGCTCATCCGTAACTAGGTCTTTAATATTGCATATAACACCCCCTTTTTATGACCCTGTAAGGTGGTATTCAACTGGTTCGCACCAGTTCCGGCGAACCGGTAGCAGTGATTTGGTGTGAGTCACCGAACCGGTGGTGACCCCTGGTGGGCTACACCCCCCGACCTGGTTGCCCGGTCACCCAATCGCTCACTTGCCCCGGTCACTCTCCTAGCTTTCCCTGCCATGTGGTGGCCATGGACAGCTCGGGTGGATGTCCCAGGGCTGCTGCATATGTGCACTGCGTGTGTAGCTGCTACACATGCAGTGCGCATCTGCAGCAGCCTGGAACATCTGTCTGCCTGTCCTCCCTCCCGGAACACATTTTCTTCCTTTTCTAGTGGACATGCCTCTTCCAGCCCAGTCTGGCCTCGCCTGGCCAGCCAGCAAGTGGGTGGGTGGATATCTCGGGGCTTCTCGCCCCCCTTATCACAAGATGCTGCAGTTGGTGCATACTTTTTTTGGTGCGGTTGCAGTCCAGCAGCTGCACCAAAAAAAGCATGCCCTGTTCTATGTGCCGTGCCCAGCAAGTTGAAGCAGCCGGTACATAGAACAGGGCACTATTGGAGAAGTGGAGTGAAGCCAGAGATCAGTAGCCACCTCTTTCGCAGAGCAAGAAGCCTTCCTGAATCAGCCGGCTGGTCTCCTCCTTCTCTGTCTATTTGTTCTGTATAGCCAAGGAGGAGGGGACCAGCCAGCCAATTCGGGGAGGATTTCTGCGCTGGAAAGAGGCAGCTGGAGACCAAAAAAGAGTCACCTCCAGCAGCAGCTCCTTTGGCCAGCTGGTCTCCTCCTCCTTGGCCACACAAAACGAACAAGCATAGAAAGAGAAGACTAGCCGGATGATTTGGGAAGGATTTATGTGCTGAAAGAGGCAGCTACTGATCTCCAACTTTGCTCTGCTTCTCCAATGGCCCAACACAGCTGTTTTATGTGCCGGCTGCTCTGACTTGCCAGGCCTGGCACATAAAACAGAGCCTGCTTTTTTTGGTGCAGCTTTTAGATTGCAGCTGCACCAAAGAAAGCACATAGCAGCTGCAGACATCTCGTGACAAGGGGAGGGGGGTGAGAAGCCCTGGGACATGTGGTTACCTGCTGGCTGGCCAGGCCGGGTTGGAAGAGGCGCATCCACCAGGAGAAGGAAGAAAGCGTGTTCCAGGAGGGTGGGCACTGTGCAAGCGGGTGGATGTCCCAGAACCACTTAAAGGTCGACTTTAAGAGCACCCCCATGGAAGAAGCCAAGAAGTGTCTTCACCACTAGGCCACCAAGCCACTATTACAGATAATACTGGAACTATTTAATTCTGTGAAATCCAGACAGGTTCACATGATAAAAATAAAAATAAAGTCTGGTCCCCATATGATCTTTGAGATCTTTGGAAAATGAATTATTTCCCTTATCATTTTAGGTTTGGAGAAAACCTATGCCTGAAGAGTTTTAATAAGGATGAAGCTGGTCATTCAGTATCTCCTTCTGGATAATAGCTAATAGAACATCAACAGTGGAAATACTTGGCTTTCGGATGAGTTTGTCTGATAACCAAACTACTTTTTTAATCTCTGTCAACCAAATAACAAAGAGAAAAACTGGGAATCTATGTGACCTGCTTGTTTCAATCAGGTCTTGGAATCCAGGAATATATCCCATCATGTATGTACAACTTTCACTTTACAAAGTTATGTCTGGCAGTTTGGAACATAAAATTAATACATAGCATATAAAATATCAACCTAATGACTGTAATAAGTGGCAACTGGCTCTTGCAGAACTAAGTCTCTGTTCAAATTTTCCATTTTGATAGTTTTCTTAAATGCTGGCAGGAAGGATATCATCTGAGGCTTCAGTGGGAATAAGAAAGCAATAGAAAAATATTACTTGACTCTGCCAATCATCCTCAATTATGGAGGGAACCATAATTAACCCTACCCCCAATGATCAAGTTCAATATGAAGGTGATTGCCCTAAGATATTTGAGGTCCAAAACCCATAAAACTTTATGTGTTAAAATTAGGTTTCTGAATTGTACTCATAAATCTATTGGAAGCTAGTGCAATGCTATGGAAATGATACTATATGACTACAATAAGTCAGATGAGGCCATCTATGTCAAAACTGAACAGATTTCTCTCAACAGAGGGGGAGGGATACAACACCATCTATCTCCAATCTACAACACAGTCCTTTCAACAGTTCCAAGAAAGCTCCAGGGGTGGGATTCTATTGGTTCTCACCTATTGCTAGAACCTGTGGTTAACTTTCTAAGCAGTTCAGAGAACTGGTTATTGGAAGAAATCACCTTTTGTTTTTTTCCACTTTATAGGGCTAATCCTGTAAGGAAGGCAGGAAGGAAACATTCTGGTGTTGTTTCTAGCATAATCTTTATTGCCCTGCTTAATGAAACTGCTATCCATTAACCCTTATTATATTCTTGGGAGTATGCCTAGACTTCCTGTTTCCATAATTTTTTTCTTTGCTGGTACTTTCTTAAAGGGGAAGGGTTGTTTTAAGCTTTTTACACTGCTGCTGGGAGGAAATACTCTCCTGCTGGAGTTCGTCCAGCTGGGATCAGCACTTTGAAGAAATAATTGAATAATGAAACAGAGCTGCTGGAAAGAAGCTTTCAATGACAAGGAACCAAGATGAGTGGCATTCAGCAAGGCTTCTTGGCTAGCTAGAAAGATTGACATTTAAATATGAGTTTACATATCCTTGCTGAGTTTTGGTCTAAAACTGGTTTTTGATTACTTTTAATTCTGTGCTTGGTGATGTTTAATCATGTGTTTATTGATGGGATAATTTTCCCTATTCAACTTTGTTTGGAAGGAAAAAAGTTAATCTCTGTTCCTGAAAAGAAACTGGGTTGAGAAATATGGCTAATTAAAAAAGCACGACACAATCTAAAACCATCTTTATCTATTGGACTGGACGGAATATGTGCCTACTTCTTAAAAAAGCTATCCACTGCCATAGCTGAACCTCTAAGCATAATCTTTGAAAAACCTTTCAGCACCAGCTCCTTGCCAAAACTATGGTCACAAGCCACAGTCATCTTCAAAAAGGGAGACCTCAACCTAGTTGAAAATTACAGACCAATCTCTTTATGCTGCGTCACCTGTAAAGTCATGGAATCAATTATTAACCAATCCATTATCCTCCACTTAGAGACAAACAACCTACTCTCTAATAAACAATTTGGTTTCAGAAAAAAACTATCCTGCAATCTGCAATTCTTACACTGCAAAAACATATGGACTACACAACTTGATCAGCGCAAAGCAATAGACGCAATCTACATAGACTTCTGTAAAGCCTTTGATTCAGTGGTACACGACAAACTACTCTTAAAACTAAAATCTTACGGTATCTCTGGATACCTGCATAACTGGATAGAAGCATTCTTGTCAAAAAGACAACAAATGGTCAAAATTGGGAGCGTCCGATCAAATTCTGCACCTGTCAACAGTGGTGTCCCCCAAGGTAGTGTTCTCGGACCAACTCTCTTCATACTCTACATAAATTACCTCTGTGATCATATTAAGAGCAACTGCATTCTCTTTGCTGACAATGTAAAGCTATTCAACACCACAGACAATACTGCTACTCTTCAAAAAGACCTATGTATGTATCAGAATGGTCAAACAAATGGCAACTTCAAATTTCAACAAATAAATGCTCTGTCCCACATATTGGCAAAAAAAATCAGAAAATAAAATGCAGACTGAATAGTCAAGACCTTGTTGATGATCCAAACTCTATCAAGGATCTTGGAGTACTCATCTCTAATGATCTAAGTGCTAGAGCCCACTGTAACTACGTAACCAAAAAGGCATTAAGAGTTGTTAACATAATCTTACATAGCTTTTTCTCTGCTAATATTACACTACTAACTCGAGCATACAAAATATTTGCCAGACCAATACTCAAATGCAGCTCATCAGTCTTGAACCCACATTACGTATCTGATATTAATACAGTTGAAAAAGTCCAGAAATATTTCACAAGAAGAGTTCTCCACTCCTCTACTCATTGCAGAATACCTTATGCCACCAGACTTGAAATTCTAGACCTAGAAAATCTAGAACTACACCGCCTTTGGTCCAATCTAAGTATAGTATATAAAATCATACATTGCAATGTCCTACCTGTCAATGAATACTTCAGTTTCAACCATAATAATACAAGACCAAACAATAGATACAAACTCAAGGTTAATCGCACCAAACTTGATTGCAGGAAATACTTCAGCAACAGAGTGGTCAATGTTTGGAATACTCTACCTGACTCTGTGGTTTCTTCCCCAAACCCCAAAAACTTTAACCTTAGATTTTCTACTATTGACCTCACCCCTTTCCTAAGAGGTCTGTAAGGGGCGTGCATAAGCGCACCAACGTGCCTACCATTCCTGTCCTATTGTTTCTTTTATTTTTCTCATACGTATACATGTATTCATAACTATGTTTTTACTTATACCTATTGTAAGCAATTGACAAACCAAATAAAATAAATAAAAATAAAATGACAGGTAGAAATGTAGTGTTTGTCCCTTGATAACCAAAAAGTTGCCATGTATAACTTTACCTTATTGACAATTCTGCATGTCACATCTGTACTCAGTGTATCCGCCCAATGTACTGCTCTCCTTTCTTGGATTACAGCTTCAAATCAAGATGCCAGTATTTTATTTTATTGAAGTCTAAAGTGTACTTCTAAAAATTAATAAAGTATGAACTTGGATGGAAAATTTTAGTCCAGGGTGGTGGAAAATTACATTTCAGCTATCTCAACATATGCCACTTTCATTTTCAGACCTCATCAGTGTTCAAATTTAACAGAAGACAGAACATATTGCAGAATTATTATCTCACAAGATTTATATTTTTTGATTAAAACCACCTTTTCTTTATAAATTATTACTGGAGAATAAAGTCATCTGAGAAAAGAAGTGAAGAGAGGGCAAGAATAATGAGAGCAAAGAGCAAATTGGTATTTCTTATCACTAGAGCAATAGCACCCCAAGTAGAGTTTTTTCACAAGACAAAGAAGAGCAGGAAAAGTAGCATATACCTCACCACAATGCAGGCTAGTACTCTGAATTGATGGGGGAAAGCTGCCCTTGCTAAGTGTCAATCTGGAGGCATTCTTCACCGACCAGATGGCTGATGGGAACACCAAGGCAAATCTGGGCACACAGAAACTGTCTTATAAACCATCATATGTGGATCTGAATATAGTCCTTATAGTTTTGTAGCTTAGAGAAAATTTAAGGTTCTTACATTTAAAGTTGCATTTTCCACAGTTTTTGGAATATGAGTAAAAATAGCAAGCCTCTTGTGTTGTCAGTTTATTTTATTATCTAATTTGTTTCTATGCCATTCCTGGAACTTCCCTTTATAGTACCTTTTTAGGTACTGCAGATGAGTGCCAGGCTTCGTGGATCATTTTATTCAAAACAGAAATCATCTGTCCTGTAATGAAGAATACTCAGAATACAGAATGCAGATGTATGCATAAAAATATATACCGTTTAATCCCAGAATCTCTTTTTAACATTGGAAATCAGGCATTTTGACTTAATTTTCTCATTTGTTTTTTAAATCCCATTTACTTAAAGAAAAATCCAATGAAAGAGCAATCACTGTGCAATTCCACTGCAATTTTGCAGAGCTTCTATTTCACTGGTAATTGAACTTGGAGATGAAGTATGAAATGGTGGGTAGATCGCAAGAAATATAAAGAAAGATGTGGTTATAAAAAATTATGTGGCTTCACTTGAACAGACACCTAATTCCTACAATTACTTCTTTAACATGTGTGGAAACCCGGGGAAGCTGATACATGCACAGCACCATGGGATCTAAAATAAGATAGAGCCAAGGCATGGCCAGATGCAAGAGACCTGGGATTGTACATGATTGAAATGGGAGGTCACAATCTTTCCTAAATATTGGGAAATCTAGCCTACATAAAACATATAGAATACTATAAAACAACTTCTGTTACTTCTACGTAATACCTTTGGGAAAAGTAGATTTCTAATTTTCAATCAAGGAAAAGTAAATACTACATATAGAATACATGCTCGCAATTTCTAATGTTATACTGTACATCAGTGGAGTCAAACTCGATTTCATCTGTGAAATTGTGTTTCTTTGTACATTAAGAAGCCTGTATTTAAAAAAAAAAAAAAAAGTGAAGCAAGGTTTCTAAGGCATCATCCCAGAGGAATAAGAAATAATCAACCATATCCAATATTGCCTGGACATCTTGATACTAGTAGTTATTGTTTGACAGCCACACAATCTCTCAAGTATTTTTGCTAATGATGAGGACCTTACAACAAATTCATTGCCTAGGCAGTAATGGCAGCACATTTATCTTCTTCCTCTAGGTACTATTGGAATTCATTAGTAACCATTCTCAAGCTGCTGCTGACCCAGTTTAATGCTGAGTAGGAGATTGTACTCCCAACTGTAATTAAAATAAAAAGGACTTCACCACATGTATATTCATCCAAAGCCCATGACATCTGTTTACACATCTCCTTTCATATGCCTGAAGTTACTTGAAGTAAATATAAGCTCTACATAATCCCAGTGAAAATCACTTCAGAACAAATACTCAGCTTCTAATAATAAAAGGCCAGACTAATCTGTCAGCTGGTGTTTTCAAGCTAAGGAAAGAGTTCCTGTGTTGCTAGAGCAATTGGCGGTATATTGTACCCATAATGCCTAGCACTTTTCTCTTCAGAAATTTCTTCAGTGTAGCAGTGGCCAAAGTTAATCCAATTCAGTCTCAGTTTCTCTGTGAACTGAAAATAAGCCAGGAAAAGTCTCAAAGATGGGCTTTTTCAATATCATTTTATCTATTACGTGTCTCAGAGTAATGAGCAAACTGTAATTCTGCAAATCTGAGTCTTGCTACCACACAGTTGCATTGCTTCCAGGTCACAGAGTTTCCAAGAAAGTTATTGATCTTGAAGAACTGGCCACAAGTTCCAACTTAATTTCAGATCAAAGTGGTACAATAATTTCTTGTTAAATTTATGAGATGACAATCAAGAACAATATTAGATCAAGAATGAGGCATAGTCACGTCATTTAATCTCAAGGAAACCATTTTAGCATCGCAACTAATCCTTTTTTCTTTCTTTTTAAACAGTAATTGAGAATTTTCACATAGATAAAAGACAAATGCAGAAATATATAAAGAAAAGAGGGTAAATTGTCCCTTCACAGTTTTTTTTACATTTTCAACTTTGATTAGAACTACCATTATACCTTAGATAATTTCTGTGGTAATACACTATTTTATTAAAAAAAAATTAATTCGTATACAATGTGCATTCAATCCTTTTATCCACAACCTCCCCAACTGATCCATCTGTATATTGAACCTAGATTCTTAAGTCTATTGTATCATGCAATATTTAACTTGCCTCTTCTGTTTCAAATCTCAACAAACGTTTATACATTTTTGCAATCACATATTTATCATTCTATTCTATTCTATTCTATTCTATTCTATTCTATTCTATTCTATTCTATTCTATTCTATTCTATTCTATCTATCTCTTTGTTTAATAAAGTTAGCCAACCATCCTTCATAGCAAGCTTAAACAATCCACTTTCCCAGGAAGGTGTATATTATTTATTTAATCAATTCAAAATACTTTAAAACAAGGTACTAGTCCAAATTTTAACTTTTTTCCCTTAATCCATTTTAACTTTCACATTGTAAATTCTTTTTGCTTTTAATTCTGTTTAAAATTCTGTATTTTTTTTTAGTTTTTACTTTAAACATTCCCATGATACATTCCTCTGGGTGGCTTTGGGCAGTCTCCTACTTTGGAGGTTGCTTTACAGCTTACATTTTCTCCATTCAAAAGTGCTTTAGAAAGTACTTGAACCTAAGAGCATGTTGTTTTCTTCCACAACTTCTGACATTCTTTTCTTGTGTCTCCTGCAGGGTTCAAGCAAATTTCCTTATGAGGAACTGTCTTCTGGAGCTCAAGTGGACAATCCTATGTTTTTTCTTGTCCAGAAATTCTCTATTAGCTCAAGTGCACCAATCAGCTGCTGGTCTTTGGTTCTTCATTGTCTGCATGCACTGGAGTCCATAGTGCAAGTCTACCATTTTCCACCCAGAAGTCCATTACTATTTTTTGAAATATATTGAATATATATTCAATATATTGAAATATATTGAAATATATTGAAGCTGCTATTGCTTATGCAAAACTCAACTAGCAGTGGAGGGAAAACAACGTTCTTTCTAATGAAAAACAAAAGAGAAAGATTCTCTACCTCAGGGGAATCAAATTAGATTTCTTCAAGGGCCGGATCAACATTGTAGTTCTCCTCTGAGGGCTGGTCTCAACTTCTCTTTGGCACAAATGCAGGGAGAAAATAAGACACTCTTCACTTCAGTATTTGGTAACACAAAAGCTTATTTTTTATTCCTTCTTCTGCAAGGAGTCCAAGACAATAGTTAAGCAGATAAAATAAAGTCGGATCTAACCCGAGTTTCCTGGGATTCAGAATTTATAATGATTTCCCCTCATTACTCTTTATTATCCCCGATTGCCTTTATTACCCATGATTACCATTATTATTTAGGATTACTCATCGTAACTCAATCACATGAATCCTGGTTAATGCTTATATCTTAACCCAGGGGTGGGCAAACTACATCCGGCCCGTTGGTCTTTTTAATCCGGCCTGCCGAAGATTGGTACAGAATTAAGGTTTGATATGAATGATTGAATGATTGCGCTCATTTGATTTTGACTTGTAATGACAGGCATTTCGACACCAGGTGGTGGCCCATCTGTCAAATTTTAAAAGTCAGTGAGGCCCCCGAGCCAAAAAGTTTGCCCACCCCTGTCTTAACCTCACAGCCTTTTACATATACAGTGCATATTATAATGATACAGAGTTTATTCCAATGAAGGGGAATGCCATTCTTCAGATCGTTGTGGCTTCAGTTCAAATGCTTGTGTTGCGTAGTCGTGACATGCGTCCCCCTCTACCAGGAACCAGTCTATAAAACAATATACACATTATCACTACTTATTTCTCTACTTGTGACCAGGTTTATCGGGATATTTGGTATGTAATTGCCTTATCAGTCTATTTGCACACATATCTGATACTTTCACCCATGTTGCCTCTGTTTCAGGCTACCCTTTCCATCTCACTAAGTATTGTAACACTTTTCTACATATCCAGGAATCTAGGATTTTGTCAATTTCAGCATGTGTCACATCTTTAGCTAGTACAGATTCCTCAAGTTGAGGTATATTAATGTGTCCTATAGGCTTCAGTAAACTAGCATGAAACACAGGATGTATTCGATGTAAACATGGTGGTAGTTTAAGTTTTACAGTTACTGGGTTTATCACTTTCGTAATTTGGAAAGTTCCAATATATTTTGGTCCTAATTTTTGACTATTTAGGTGTAATTTTATATATTTAGTTGATAAGTAAACATAGTCTCCAGGTTGGAATGTTTTATACTCTTTTCTTTTCTTGTCTGCTTGTTGTTTGTATTCTAGTGCTGTTTTATTGAGAGTCTCTTACTTTATCCCAACTATCCTGTACTTTTTTCGACTACATTTGGACACTCATAGGTTATTGATCATCACATTGTAAATTGGGGATTGGCACAAATTCTATCCCATTTACTACTTGGAGTGGGCTATATCCTCTGCTTTCATGTATAGCATTATTATATGCTACTTCATCAAATGGAAGTAAATCAGCCCATTCTCGCTGTTGGTAAGATGTATATGATCTCAAATATCTCTCGATCATCACATTTGCTCTTTCAGCAGCACCATTAGTGCTGGGATGGCATGCAGAGCTAAGACCTTGAGAGGATCCTAAAAGACGTACAAACACTCTCCAGAATCATGCCGTGAATTGCACACCGCTATCCGAAATTATTTTCCTGGGTGTGCCATGGAGTCTATATACATGTTTTATGAATAAGTTTGCTAATTTTGTTGCTGAAGGTAACCCTTTACATGGTATGAAGTGAGCTTGTTTTGAAAACAAGTCTATAATAATCCAGATTACTATGTATCCGTTACTGCTGGGCAACTCTACAATAAAGTCCCTAGCTATGTCTTGCCATGGCCGGTTTGGATCTGATACAATTTGTAATAGTTCTTAAAGGTTTTCTGACTCGAGGCTTTGCAGTAGCACAAACATGGCATTCTTGAATGTAATGTTCAATTTCTGATCTCATATGTGGCCACCAAAACTGCCACCGTACCAAATGTAGTGTTTTTAAAAATCCAAAGTGTTCAGCCTGCCTTACATGGAACGTATATTTTATCCCACTTCCAATACAACCCATCTTGATATAAACAGGCAGTGTTATTGGTTTTTATCCATACATCCATTCTTGTAGCCTCTTGTAATTCCTTTTTGGTTATCTCTTTTGTGGTCAACACCTGAATATGTTCGATTGGCATTCCTACAGAGATCATGGGCTGAATAACTTCATCTCCAGGTACATTGTATTGAGGTAGTCTAGATAGTGCATCTGCCATAAAGTTTTTACCTCCCGGAACATATCACAATTGGAAATCAAAATGTTTAAAATACAAAGCCCATCTTACTTGTTTAGGGGATAGTTTTCTCAGTTTCTCTAATGCTTGCAAATTTTTATGATCTGTCCAAACTTCAAATTTTTCTTTTAACCCTTCTAGTAGTTGTCTCCATGTGCTAAGTGCCCATTTTACGGCGAAAGCCTCCTTTTTTCAAATAGCCCATCTTCGTTCTGTGCTTGTAAATTTTCGTGATGTATATGTGCATGGCTGTAATTGTCCATCCAGGTTATACTGTAATAATATAGCTCCCACAGCCACATCACTTGCATCAGCTTGTACTACAAAACTTTTAGTTGTATCAGGATGTGTTAAAATGGGCTCTTGAGCAAATAAGACTTTTAAGTCATCAAATGCTTGCTGATACTCCTGTGACCACACAATGGGTTGACTAGGTCTGGGTTTTGGCACTTGATGTTTAGTTGTTAACAATTCTGTTAGTAGTTAAGCAATTTGTGCAAATTTGGGAATAAACTGCCAATAAAAGTTCACAAATCCCAGAAAACTTTGTAATTGCTTTTGTGTTTTTGGTTCTTTCCAATCAATTATGGCTCTGACTTTATTGGGACCCATTTCTATTCCTTTATTGCATATTCTGTACCCCAAATAATCCAGCAACATACAGTGAAACTTGCACCTTGAAAGGTTCACATATAACTGGGTGTCAAGTAATTTTCTCAGAACTTTTCTTACTAAGGCCACATGCTCCTCCAATGTTTTGGTATAAATCAAGATATCTTCCAAATATACTAAAATACCAAAATATAAATGTTCCTGTTAATACTTCATTTATAAGTTGCATAAAGACAACGGGTGCCCCTTGCAACCCAAATAGCATAATGTTAAACTGGAAACTTCCAAGGGGGCAATTAAAAGTAGTTTTCCATTGATGCCCCTCTCATATTTGAACTTGATAGTAGGCTTCTCATAAGTCCAATTTCGTAAAATACCTGCCAGTTGCTAACGTTGCTAACAAATCATTGATTAGTGGTAAGGGATACACATTGTCTACACAAATAGCATTGAGTCCGCAGAAATCAACACAAAGATGCAATCCGCCATCTTTTTTCTCATGAAATAAAACAGGGGCAGTATATGTGATTTCCTGGGTTGAATAAATCCATGCGCCAAATTTTTATCTATATATTGTCTCATTTCCTCCATCTCATTTGGAGTCATGGCATACATTCTTGGTTTTGGAAACTTTGCTTCAGCAATTAAATCAATTGCACAATCAGTTGTTCTGTGGTGGTCAGACCCCTGAAGGACCCCAGGATGGAATTTTTTGTCTATTTCCCATCTGAGAATCCCGGGAGACTCGGGTTAGATCCGACTTTCCTCTCGACTTCTCTTTGGCACAAATGCCAGGAGAAAATAAGACACTCTCCTCGGGTTAGCTGGCAGTGGGGAAGTGTGTGAGGGGGAGGATGCAGGGCGGATGCCTCCTGCAGCACCCTGCTGGCCAAAACAGACCATGGGGGTCCACACATGGCCCCCTGAACCTTGTTTTCACCCTCCATGGCCTCCTGCAGCGCTCAGATGGCTGGAAATAAGCCATGTGGCCCATTTTGGGGCTGTTTTTCAGCCATTTTTGGCCTGGGTTTGGCCCAGTTTTCGGTCTGGTTTCAGCTGGGAAAGTGCTGCAGGAGGCCATGGAGGGTAAAAATGAGGCGCAGGGGGTGCACTTCGTCCATTTTACCCACTCTGGGTCGGTCCTATCCCAGGCTGGCACTGTGGACCAGATTTAAGCACCCTGCAGGCCAGATCTGGCCCACAGTCTTGAGTTTGACACCCCTGCTCTACCTCATACATGGCTTGCTCAAAACAGCAGTCCTTGCAAGGTGGATGGACTTCAGTGTACCATGGGAACATCTGAAGGGCAAGGCAGGGGACTAAATATTTGGGAGAAAGTCTATCTATGTGATTGCTAAGAATTTGTCAGGTGCAAGAAATCAGGAATCGGGGTTGTTCAAATGAGGACAAGTTTATTTCATGCTACTTTTAAACAAGAATCTGAACTCCTAACAGTTAAGGCAAATTGGCAGTAGATAAGAGCCAATGGAATTCAGGGAGGGCTGGACTTAAATCTCTTGTGGGCAGGAAGAGACTCCAAACTGATGATGTATTTGACCCCTCCCTTGGGCTCAGTCTGGCTATGTCCTACCAAATTGACATTGATTTAATGGCACATAAACTAGTAAGCAAGCTAGAAGGCAAATAGAGTTACTTTATATTTGAGATTTCTTGTGTCATTGACTAGATAGATGAGAGAGAGAGAGAGAGAGAGGGCGGGAGAGATAAGAGATGAATGAAATGCAGGAAGAGAGAGAGATTTAAAAGTTTTGTTTTAAAAAAACCTAAAAACTAATGCAAACTAATACAAAATTTAAAAAATAAGAGAGAGAAAAAAAAGAAAAAACAATCATGCAAAGGAAAAGAGAAACAGTAAAACCTGTTCTAACATTGAAGTTCATATTCAAAAGAGCATTACTGGATTTCATCTGAGACTGATTTCTTTCAGGTTGCAGAAACAAGAGCAGAAACTCTTATTTTTCTATCAAATTTCAAGGAATCAGAGGTATGACTTTCTGAGGCTTACAGAAAACAACTCAGCCTATTATAGCTTTAGCATGGTGGCTCTTTTCTTCACACACAAAAATCTGGCTTATATTATTAAATTATAATAATATTACAGGTTGACTGTAACTGAAGTAAATTAATATTACAATTACCTGGTAATGTTCCATTTCTCCAAGAGTTAGAGGGGGCTGTAAAGATCCTTTAGTCCCTCAACACAAGATTTATTGATTGATTTTTTTTATGCCTCACTTATCTCCAGGAACTCAGCATTGCTTGAGTAGTTTTCAGGGCGTTCCTTCTACCTATTTTGCCCCCAAAACAAACATCCCATGAGATAGGCTGGGATGGTGTGGGGAGGACTCATTGAATTAATTGTGACCACAGGGACTGCTTGAATTAACATTGAATGGAAGGGGAAGAAAAAGACTTAACAATTCATGAATTATTTACAACAAAACAATAAAACCAAGAGCAAAAGCAAGCAAGCAAATAGAACTATTGTGAATTGTGGTTTCTCTACTCGATCATTCCATTTTCAGACTGCATGTTAAAAATAACTCCCTGAAAACATTAAGGCGAGACTTTAAACTAGCTTTCGCCCCAGTTCAAAAGTTTTGTATAAGGAAGATTTATAAAGAAAAATAAAAACTTGTGGTTTTTTAAATCTGTCATTCGAGGTGGTTTAACCATTTTTTTCCTATTTTGAGAAGTGGCCCGATAGACTCATAAGATGTCAACTGCAGTCATAAGATATACATGACGATATGTAAGATCTGTTCCTACACAATACCAATTATATACATTATATATTATGCTAAAATTTACATGTTAAAAACATGAAAGCATAAAAAGGAAATGCATCCAAATATTTTTACGACTCCTTTCAAAAATTAAAAAAATAAAAATACGGTATCAAAGTTAAGCATATTTCAACAAATGTAATGAGGGAGAACAAAAAAAGTCCTAATTTTAAGATGACCTAATTGTAGAACCCTATTGAATAAAATCTAATAATCTGACCTACAATTTAAATGTCTTGATTTTAACAAAGGTTTTTATATTATTTTTGTTGTGTATACAATAAATGCATAAAGGTCCAAGCTTGGGGTTAGGTGCAGGGTTCTGGCCCTGCACTTCTGATTG
>BHEV01053449.1:0-16729 GCA_004319985.1 Emydocephalus ijimae
CCCTGTTGCATACTTTTCAAAGACTCTTTCAAAAGCAGAGCGAAACTATGGACAAATTGATAAAGAAGCCCTTGCGATCGTATCAGCTGTGAAGAAATTTCATGAATACGTGTATGGGAGGGTCTTCACGATTGTAACTGGCCACAAACCGTTACTAGGGATAATAGCTGGGGACAAACCAACCCCCTACATATTATCCCCTAGAATGACCCGATGGTCAGAATTCCTAGCTGCTTATAACTATCGGCTGCAATATCGCCCGGGAAAAGCCATTCCCACGCCGACGCATTGAGCCGAGCACCGCTTCCAGANACGAATTTTGCACGAGGGCCACCCTGGCATCGTGCGAATGAAGGTGCTTGCACGAAGCTGCGCATGGTGGCCAAGTATGGATCAGCAAATCGAGCAGTGGGTTAAAGCTTGTCCAAATTGCCAACAAGTCAGCAACGCCCCACCAAAAGCCATGCCTACTGCATGGGAGACGCCACGTGGACCCTCGTCCAGAATCCACCTGGACTTCGCAGAGCCAACCAAAGGCCACATCTTCCTACTTACAGTCGACGCATGCTCCAATTGGCTGGAAATCCATTGTATGACAACTACAACCTCCGAGGCGGTGATCAAGATCCTAAACAGACTCTTTGCAACCCACGGATTACCAGACGTCCTGGTGTCCNAACGCATGGTCCAATTTGTAAAAAAGACATTGCAAAAAGTAGACTATGCCAATATTGATGATAAAGTGAATCAAATTCTCTTCTTACAACACATCACACCACATAGTGTCACCGGCAGAATTCCCGCCGAACTACTGATGGGACAAAGACTCCGCTCCCACCTCGACCGGTTGCACCCTGCTTATGAACCGGAGAAACCAATAGGATCCAGCGGCCGCTGTCACACATTCCAGGTAGGAGACCTCGTTTATGCATGGAACTTATCGGGCGACCCGTTATGGATAGAGGCGACAGTAGTACGTGTAACCGGCCCCAAATCCTACGTAGTGCATGCCTTGATAATAAACTGTGGAAACGGCATATCGACCAATTGCGGTCACGACTTGCAACAGCCAGTCAACAACTCCCCCATGACCAAACCGAGGGTGGGGGAGTATGGAAGAAGAGGAAGTTCCAGGGAACCCATTTGAAAGGAACAACGATTTGAGCGAGACGCAGGAAATGGGGCAAGAGGAAGAAACACTTGCACTTCAGGGAATCGAGGAGAATGTAGGCAACGAAGAAGAAATGAACTCTGAACTAGGGGCGGAACCACTGCCAAACAACGAACTAACTCAACAGGATTGCAATCAGCCAATCCAACGGAAATCTAAAAGACTTAAAAGACAACCGTCCTATTTAAAGGACTACATAACTATATCGGATTTAAGAAGCCAGGGGGAAGGGGTGTTGTGTATACAATAAAGTTAATAAAGCGTGAGCTTGAGGTAAAGTGCAGGGTTCTGGCCCTGCACTTCTGATTGGCTATTAAGCGGCCAGACCGGATTGGCCAGTTCTAATGAATCCGATTGGCCCTTAACTAAGAGTTCCTATTGGTTGAAAAAGCTAGTGTTCCTAGTTCGTTATTGGTTAAAACTTACAAGGGATGCCTATATAAGGCAGAGTTCACTGTTGTTAAATTGAGAAGTCACTATGTAAATAAAGAGCTGAAGTTCACCGTTCAGAGGCTGTCTCCATTCATTTCGACCCATGCTCAGTACTTAACAAAAGTTATATAGTAGCTCTTTTTGTACATCACTGAGAGAGAGAAACAGAGAGAGAGGGAGGGGAAATGAAATGCCAAAAAGAAAACGTACATCACTAAAAATGAAGCAGTCAAAAAAATGACATCTATATTGCATATGCTAATTTATATGAGGTATGAACAGCAGTAATTTAAAGATAAGTATACTGTATTTCACTATGGAAAGAGAAGCTGTGGCCAGGTAATTCGTATTTCTGCCACTCATTTTGTGGCCTGGGTCCTGACTCTAACCCAGCTCCCCTTTCTCAATTCCTAAATTAATACCAGCTTAGTCAGGAGAGATCACTACAGAAGGACACCTTTCAAACATAGGACCTTGCTCTGTACAGAAGGATGCCTGGCCATTGCAAAATGCCAAACGGCAGTACAGCTTGCCCTTGGGTTCAAAGGCATGCATTGGCACAAGGAGTAGTACATCCACTATATAAAACTCTCTCCTTGGAAAAGATCATATCCCTTCCATCATAATTTCCCTGGCAGCAAATTTTAACCTTTCCAAAAGGATAGATATAGGAACAGTTTATTGAAAGGGCAAGGTCTAAAAAAATGGAAACTGTTCTAGTAATCTGAAAAGCTGAAACATTAAGGGATAGTTCATTCTATTGGCTTGGATTTCATAAGTATATTAAATCTTCCACGAAATATTGCAATGAGAATTCTACATGGAATTTAACTCATGTCCTAGTCAAAGAGGCTTCTGTCCATTTCATTCTGTTTTATACTTTCTCTTTCATCTGTTCATTCCAGTTTCACCGAGCATTCTTAAGTTCTATTAATACCTTCCAGTTATATAGGGATTGCTGCTGTTTAGACTTTGTGAGTATGAACCTAACATGAAAATATGATAAGACTGATATCCAAGGTTCAGCTAAATATCCAATACCATGAACAAAACCGGATGAGTGGGCAATGATTACTCCAAGAATTAGTTAAATTACAGAGTTTTTATATGACCTATAGTTTGGCTAGTGGGATAAGCTACAATTCCTTTTTTTCCCCCAGATAACTTAACTTCTTTTGCATTTTTAATAGTTTGTTTGCAATGTGTTGCTAGGTTCAAGGCCTTGCCTAGTTCAGGCTTTGGATCAGAAGATTCATCTTCCACTAGTCTTTTCTCAGATATGCTTGAGAAGCTCAGTCTAGTCAAACTCCTCAGCTTCTGAATCCAAAGACTCAGAGTGATTCCTTACAATATCCATTTGTTTAGCATTTAGCTTCAAGGGATGACTTTGAGTTCTCGCATAATAATAGAGGAAAATGACTTTTTATTTCTCCACATTTTCTGTGCCACCCACAATTCTTTAGTCCTCTATGTTGTCTCCTGTTGTCTTCCTGTGCTTCAAGATAAAGAGTTTTTAGGTTGATACATCTGCATATAATGCATTGCAGATGGATTATTTAGTTGCTCCAAATGAATAATTGGAATGGGGAGCTGACAAAGTCTTTTGACATAATTTCCACCCATCATAACTGGAAATTACTCAGAAGAATCTAGAAAGGTTGGTACTTTTTCTGGGTTTTTTTCTTCCTCCAGCATTTATAATGGTTACCAAAAGAGATAACAATGCATTGGCAGTATGACGCTCATGACCATATCCTGGAAGACAAGTACCATTTTGGAAATAAAAAGAGATTGAAACCCTGTTCAAAGATGTTTATATTGCACTTTTTATTTTTAGGGAACAGTAATGTTTGATGGATAGATAAACAACTATTGTCAAAAAAATATATCACTGTGCTTTCAGATGGACAAATTCTAATCTTTTGGAAAAGCTGGTCACAAAAAATACCTCCACAGGGATTTTCAGACTTATTTTTAAATTTTCCAATATGTTCTAGGGGAATATGCTAAGATTAAGTTGCACTGTACTCTTAGAAAATTCTCAATCCAGCAAAAAGAATGTTCATCATTTCATCATATGTAAATATAATACTTTGGTGAATTTCTTAATTAAGGCCCCTTTATACCAGTTTGCTCCCCTGCAGATGATTTAGGTCTGCAGCTTCTAGAAACCATAATCTTAAACCATTGGGTTTATTTACTGGGTATGTGAAGAACTGTAATCCCAATATATCTGAAGGATACTTGGTTGAGGAAGCTGAATACAATGCTTCTCACAATCAGATAATCAGAGTTGGAAGGGACCTTGTAGGTCATCTAGCCCAACCCCCTGCCCAAGCAGGAGACCCGACACCATTTCTGACAAATGGCAGTCCAATCTCTTCTTGAAAGTCTCAAGTGATGGCACTCCCACAACTTCTGAGGGCAATCTGTTCCATTGGTTGATTGTTCTCACTGTCAGAAAGTTGCTCCTTATTTCCAGGTTAAATCTCTCCTTGTTCAATTTCCATCCATTGTTCCTTGTCTGGCCTACAGGCACTTTAGAAAATAGCTTGATCCCTTCCTCTCTGTGTCAGCCCCTCAAATATTGGAACACTGCGATTGTGTCTCCCCTGGTCCTTCTCTTTACTAGACTAGCCATGCCCAGTTCCTGTAATCATTCTCCATATGTTCATATGCTTCATAATATGATAAATGTTTCATTAGATTAAGGGCAGGTGAATTGATGCCCTTTACATGCCATTTAAGAAATCATGGAGTTAACGTTTCACTCAACAGGAGGGCATCAAGTTGCCAACTTCTGCATTAGATAAAATGTGTATTAGAAGGAATATATATGTCCTCTTTTTAAGGAAAGGAACAAAGGCTCTGGATGTCGGTAAACTTCAGCAAGGTACCTCCCTGAAAACTCCCATGCTATAAAAGAAAGTAAATGAAGCACCTCTAAGATGCTGTGGCAATTGAGAATGGTCTGAAACACAATAATTCATTTGTGCAAAAGAGGACTGAAAAAAATGTTACTGCTGCTTCTCTGCCTGCTCTCCCCGGCTCCTCTCCTCCTGCCCCTCCCACCCCAGTGATAATAATCATATACCTAAGCTACAGGATAAGGCCAGATTTCGTGGTTCATGACCATTTGAAAACAACTCTCCCATTGTTGCTTCCCTTGCAGAAAGGTTGAAAATGGTGTGCTCTCCAGGAAGCAGTGATGTGGGAATCATTTAGTGCAACCCTACCCTGCGACAGGTGCCACCGTGAGACATTTTAATTGCTCTCATTTGTTAACTTATACCTGTAAATTGTGCAGCTTATCGTCCTAGAACAAATCTTGGAAGCTTGGATTTGTCACTGAAAGAAAGATAGCAGAGAGAGTCCTCAAATGAGCTACTCAGATAGTTTTACTGGCTTAATTTCACAACAGTACATTAGATTGAAAGGAGATACTTAAAAAAAATCCAAATTACACGGGGGCCCTCTTGTTTCTTTATGTTACCTTGACACAAAACAAAGTTCAAAAGGGACTGCCAAGAAGACAGACCCAGTTAGAGTTTTCTTTTTTTTTTTCAGAGAAGAGGAAAGAGAGAGTCAGTCAGTCCTGAAACTGTGAAAGGATCTCTGTTACTAGGACTAAGAAGACCCTTCAGCCTTATCTAAAGCCATGGAAAATTGTAATATATGTTATCATGCCGGACATACCATTAGAAAGAATCTTATGCAAGTGATAGCTGAGAAACCTGTAAATGTGTTGTTCTCTAATTCTTAAAAAGAAAGAAATAATATCTGTCAGAATTTAAGCAGCTGAAAGGTACAGATTTAGCCATCAATTTATAGTGAACTGTTTTATTTATTTGAGAAATCTTCCCCTTACTTTAGGGGTCTTAAAGTAGCTCATTAAATATAAAGTTTTAAAAGTAATAGAAATGAAGCTGAAAGCACCACTGAATAATCTCAGAGAACCTAAGCAAGAGTCAAAGAAATGTCTTTGCTAGTGGATATCTGATACTTTTTTCTGAACTCCAGTTTGATAATTTTGAAAGTAATCCTGATTATGTTGGATCAATGCAAATGTTACTCAATTCATTTGGGATCCAATCTGATATGAAACATCTAGTCTTCATAAATCTCATAGTACAAACCACAACTTTATGTAACTATTTAGTGGAATTAGCTTTTTTTCACAATATATATTGTTAAGTGGATAGAACATGATGAAATTAAAAGAAACGGGTGAAGTTTTTTTAATGCTAAAAATCTTTAATGGCTACATTAACTATCTACTAAAAAAAATCAGTGGAATAGGATGAAATATATAAACATTCTTTCTACAGAGAACATTTCTTTCTACAGAGAAAATAACCTACCAAATTTCAGGCAAATGAAATTCGCTGTGTTTATTTGTTTGGTGAAAGGGTTGCTTTTACAGTTTGTGATTATGAAGAAAATAATCTTTTGTTTGTCTGTGATAACTGACCTGGCAAAAAAAGTCTACTTTCTATAATTCTGGGAATCTCTCTGTCCAGCAAGATCTCTTTCACTGCTGAAGCTACATTTCCAAAGATTTAGAGATGCTAATGTCATCTGTCTTGTCTCCAAGAAGAGTTTTCATTCCAGAGGGAAGAGATTGGCTCTCTCTAGAAGCAGGTTCATCGTTTGAGAAAATCTGCTCTCATTGCTGCCAAGTGCTGTTCCTGTCTGCTTGCAAATACATTTGTGGGGAAGAATTGGACCACCATGATGGGCTTATTTCAAATCAATATAATGAGTAACATGTTAAAGTACACTCTACTGATGTGAAGGGATTTAAATCTAGCAGGGGATTTCTAGCATCTTGACATCCAGTAAAATCTGCAGCAAATTATTTTAAGGGATCCATCCTGAGTATAGAGATTATATTCAAATATTATTCTTGTACATGTGGTCTTAAAAAGGAGCCAGGATATTGGGGGGTTATATCAGGGGTGGGATTCAATTTTTTTAACAACCTGTTCTGTGGGCGTGGCTTAGGTGGTGGGCATGGCTTGGTGGTCATGTGACTGGGTGGACATGGCTTGGTAGTCATGTTATTGGCTGGGCATGGCCAACTCAATATCACTCACATCAAGGCATGCATCTCCTCGCCTGGCCTCTCATGACTGTGGGGATGCTGCAACAGTCATAAGTGTGAAAAATGGTCACGTCACTTTTTTCAGTGCCATTGTAACTTTGAATGGTCACTCCACACAAGCAAAGTACAGCAAAGGAGGGAAAAAAACTCCAGAGAAGTTCCTGAGACAGGAAGTCTAGTCCTGCCAAGAATGTAATAAGGGTTAACAGAGAGACAGTTTCTTTAAGCAACACCAGAATGTTTCCTTCCTGCCTTCCTTACAGGATTAGGCCAGTAATTTCTTCTAACAACCGGTTCTCCGAACTGCTCAGAATGTTAACAACTGGTTCTACCGAATAGGTGCGAACTGGTAGAATCCCACCCCTGGGTTATATGATGAAAGATAATCTTTCTTTGCAGAAAAATTCTAACAAGGAAATAGAAGATAGGATAGGATAGGATAGGATAGGATAGGATAGGATAGGATAGGATAGGATTCTTTATTGGTCAAGTGTGATTGGACACAAAGAATCTGTCTCTAGTATATAAACTCACAGTGTACATGTAAATCTCCTTCATGGGTCACTGCCTTGTCATGGCAAATTGGGTTGTGTAGCACAATGAAGCTATGAGCTATGCCATGCAGGGCCACCCAAGATGGACAGGCCATAGCAGAGAGTTCTGACAAAATGTGATCCACTGGAAAAGGAAATGGCAACCAGTATCTTTGCCATGAAACCCCTATGGACAGTACCAAAGGCAAAAAGATATGACTCTGGAAGATGAACCCCTTTGGTCGGAAAGTGTCCAATATGCTACTAGTAGCACCAGAAAGCATGAAGCAACTGGGCCAAAGCCAAAAGGATGCTCAGCTGTGGATGCATCTGGGGTTGAAAGGAAAATCCGATGTTGTAAAGATCTATCCAGGGGATTGTAAAGGACAGGAAGACCTGGAGGAACATTGTTCACAGGGTTGGGATGGGTCAGACACAACTTTGCAACTAACAACAACAAGAACATGTAAATAGCAAGTAATGGGTTATAGATCATAATAAACAACAACTGATAAATCATAAAGTCAAAGACAAGTCATAGCAAGAATAAACAACAATAATTAAAAGTTAAACCCAAGATGTGAAACAAAAGATTGGAATTTTCTGAAACAGAATAAATTTGGAAATAAAGACTGCGTGGAAGAAACTGAGTAGGCCATCAGAATGACTTCAATATTCAAGTAATAGTTTTTGTCACCAAAGCTCTTCCTGTTTTTCTGCTCAGGTGAGCTGAAGGTGGAATTGATAGTTGTAATTTATTTCAACCAAAGATTAGATTGTATACAAAAGACATGCTATAAAAAAGTAAATACAATAAAAAAGGGGGAGAATATCATATACTAATATGATGCATAGATTAGGCTTGTGGTGGAATAAAATAGCAACAAATAGAAATTTTGTGACTTGCATAATGATCAAGCTAGTGTAGACCTAAAACAGACCAAATTTGGAAAGCATTGTGATTCTATAACTCCAATTAAAATAGTTTCTGTGATGAAGTGGCATATCTATAAATTTCTCATCTACTTCCTCCAAAGTTTTTGGAGAGGAAAGAAAGAAAGAAAGATTTAGAGTATAATAATAAAAGAGTAGCTTTTATTTTAACTTTCTTTTTCTTTTTTTCAGTTCACTTGCATTTAGATCAGGAATAAAAAAAATCCTGTTCACTTCATCTTGTTTTGTTACAGACTTCATTATTTAGAAGGCTCAACATATGAATACTTCTGATAATCTATCATCCATCCCACCACTGTCAATTTAAGTACAATAAGTTGCTACAGTTACTCATATGCTGGGTAAGTTTCACAGCAGAGAAGTCTTGGTGTGCACAGGTGGGATTCCATGGTCTCTATGTGTGTCAAGACTTTCATTATTAGGATTCTAGTTCTTTAGTATTTTGTATGTATTTGATTTGTCAAGCGCTTACAAGATACAGGTATAAGAATAAACGTAGTTTTGAATACATGAGATAGATACTTATAAGAATAATAAAAAGAAACAATAGGACACGGACGGTAGGCACGATTGGTGAGTTTATGCATGCCCCCTACAGGCCTCTTAAGAAGGGGATGAGGTCAATAGTAGATAGTCTAAGGTTAAAGTTTTGGGGGTTTGGGGAAGAAACCACAGAGTCAGGTAGAGTATTCCAAACATTGACCACTCTGTTTCTGAAGTTGTATTTTCTGCAGTCAAGTTTGGTGCGGTTAACCTTGAGTTTGTATCTATTGTGTGCTCTTGTATTGTTATAATTGAAGCTGAAGTATTCATTTGCAGCTAGGACATTGCAATGTATGATTTTATATACTATATTTAGATCGGACTGGAGAAGGCATAGTTCTAGATTTTCTAGGTCTGGAGTTTCAAGTCTGGTGGCATAAGGTATTCTGCAATGAGTAGAGGAGCAGAGAACTCTTCTTGTGAAATATTTCTGGACTTTTTCAATTGTGTTAATATCAGATACATGATATGGGTTCCAGTCTGATGAGCTGTATTCAAGTATAGGTCTAGCAAAAGTTTTGTATGCTCTGGTTATTAGTGTGATATTACCAGAGAAGAAGCTATGTAGGATTAGATTAACAACTCTTAATGCCTTTTTGGCTATGGAGTTACGGTGGGGTTGAGCACTTAGATCATTAGAGATGAGTACTCCAAGGTCCTTGACAAAGTTTCGATCCTCAACAAGGTCTTGATTATTTCACTTTTTTATTTAGCCAGTTCAGCCTTTCCCCTCTAGATTTTTGTGCTGAACCTTTAAGTAAGTTTAGATATTCCATTGCAATTGGCATGGGAATAATATGAAGTAATTGCTTCAACAATACTGCAGAATTATTCTTGAAGTAGCTTGATTCAGGCAGTATTGGACAGCTGACACAATCTGGGTATTGCTCTCCAGAAGGGAAGTAGTAGTAATAGTATCCATTTCAAAAGCTTCAGAAATATATCTTGACACATTTCAACTTCCATCTTTGTACTTTATCCAATTCCAATTTCAGGCTTTTACAAGTACAAAACTCTTGCATGAAAGATTGCAGTGAAAATTTCAAATGAATACATTAAAAAGTATTGTTTAAATTCAGCTGCCCAATCTTTTAATATTCAATGACAAAAATGAAAATGGATTGATTTTTCATTGGTATATCAAATACTTTGAATGATAAAACTTACAGGATAACTTCATTAATTCTTACCCCCAGCAAGTCCCTTTGTTTTCCAGAAAATATGTAAATACTAAATAGTCTTTTGCTATGAAGTTAATATTCTTTTTATAATGATAGAACTAAATTAAATAGTGAACTGCCTCCGATTTATGGTGACAGAGGTGAGTTTCTTTCCTTATCTGCCAAACTTAGGGTATGGAAATATATTCTTCAGGCCATCTATTTTAGTGAAATACTTTTCCCTCAAGCAAAAAAGAGAGAAAACACATGGTGATCATGATTACAACCATCAAGGAGCCTCTTAAACAGATATACGTAAACCAGTAAAGGGGTTGTGACAAGAGCTGATATTTAAATAACTTACAGTTCATTTAGTCTTTCAGGTACAATCATTTAATTATCTGGTTTATGGAACTTCTTGCTTGAAACACAAGAAAGCAAGAATAGCTGGTTGTTTCCTCTTCTGTTGTATTCCTGTCAAACAATTGCACCCTACAGGTGAATGTTTAGGATCTATGTCAGGGGTGTCAAACTCATGGCCCATGGGCTGGATGCGTTATATGTTGGCCCTGCCCCCACCCAGTTTAGCGAAGGGAAAAAAAGTCCTGATATGTTAGATGATGACGCCATGATGACGCGAGTTTGACATGCTCTATGTCATGAAGAGAATCTTTATATAGTTCTCTACATTGAGGGATACGGTTGTATAATTCTGAGTCTGTTGTGACCAGGGCTTCCTGAGACCTTAATTAATCACACACTTAGTTCAAACAACTCTCCTTTTATTTCAACTTTGGGAATTATGTTCATTCCCAGCCTGTAATGAGTCCCAAACAGTCTCTCGAGATAAGCACCTACCTTTATCTCCTTTGAATTGCTGCTAACAACTAAATGCCAAATTAACTGTGAAAAGCCAAACGAAATATAAAGTCCACACAGAGCTTAAAGGTTTAATCTAAACAGAGTGAAAAAAATTGCTTCCCACAAAGGTTCCTGTCCCTTTGTCCTCCTTTATGTCTTATGGGAGGGCCAATCACCTGCAAGCCTTACTCCAAGTCATCCTTTTTGTCTTAACTGTTCTTGCCTTTTGGCAGCTCTGTACATGTGCACATTGGGAACAGGCTCCCCTTGTTCCTCTGCCTCACTGCTGTCAGATTCTGGAGGCTCTGGAGTCAGCATATAACTCCCAGATGGCCCTGGCCCCACCTCTGTATTGGATGCAGGACCCTTGTCTGAGTCCTCCCCAGACTTGCGGATTGGCCCATGTTCCTCCCCACTATCTGACTCTGCTGCTGTCTTCACAGGCTGCTGGCGGACCACAACAGAGTCAGTCTACCTTGCCTTTGCAGTGTCCAAATTATTGTCTATGGCAGGGGTTTCAAACTCGCATCATCATGGCGTTGTCACGTATCACAACTTTGTTAAGACAGCTTGCTTTCTGACAAGGTATTTAAATAAAGACACAAATGGTAATGATAAATATCCAGAAAGCATATTTTAAAAAGTAATATTACCAATCACTATAAATGGTATAGTACAGAAAATTTGTTTTTCATATACTGTACATAATAACTTGTTAAAAGATGTAGCTCTGTTTCCTAACTATTATGTCACTCAAAGATGAAATGGAAAAATACATGTACATGTTTCTGAATTCAGTTTCCAGGTAAAATTAGAAAATTTTCTAATCTTAATCACTGGAAAATTCTCAATAATTTTAGGCAATATGAACTTAGATGAATGTGGATAGCCTGACTTAATAATTAAGCTGCATTCCATATTTGTATAATTATTGCAAAGAAAATAAATGTGAAACACATGCAGATATGTACACAGGCAGAGCTGGACACCTGCATAACTGAATAGAAGCATTCCTGTCAAACAGACAACAAATGGTCAAAATTGGAAGTGTCCTATCAAATTCTGTACCTATCAACAGTGATGTCCCCCAAGGCAGTGTTCTAGGACCAACTCCCTTCATACTCTACATAAATGACCTCTGTGATCATATTAAGAACAACTGTGTTCTTTTTGCTGATGATGTAAAGCTATTCAACACCACCGACAATACTGCTACCCTTCAAAAAGACCTCGACCATGTATCAGAATAGTCAAACAAATGGCAACTTCAAATCTCAACAAATAAATGCTCTGTCTTACATATTGGCAAAAAAAAATAATAATCAGAAAATAAAATACAAGCTGAATAGTCAAGACCTTGCTGATGATCCAAACTGTCAAGGACCTTGGAGTACTCATCTCAAATGATCTAAGTGCTAGAGCTCACTGTAACTACATGGCCAAAAAGGCATTAAGAGTTGTTAACCTAATCCTGCATAACTTTTTCTCCGGTAATATCACACTACTAACTACAGCATACGAACATTTGCTAGAACAATACTTGAATGCAGCTCATCAGTCTGGAACCCGCCTTACGTATCTGATATTAATACAGTTGAGAAAGTTCAGAAATATTTCACAAGAACAGTTCTCTGTTCCTCTACTCGTTGCAGAATACCTTATGCCACCAGACTTGAAATGTTAGATGTAGACAACCTCGAACTGTGCCGCCTTAGGTCCGATCTAAGTATAGTACATAAAATTATATATTGCAATGTTCTACCCATCAATGAATACTTCAGCTTCAACCATAACAATACAAGAGCACACAATAGATACAAACTCAAGGTAAGCTGCACCAAACTTGATTGCAGGAAATACGACTTCAGCAACAGAGTGGTCAATGTCTGGAATACTCTACCTGACTCTGTGGTTTCTTCCACAAACCCCAAAAACTTTAACTTTAGACTGTCTATTATTGACCTCACCCCTTTCCTAAGAGGTCTGTAGGGGGCGTGCATAATATAATGTCCTAATCTGAATACATTCTAATGCTATGAATTAATAAGAATTTTGCCAATTGTGCTAATGAAGCAACAGCTGGTTGAGTTATACCGTGATTTCTTGCCTTCTGCAAAGATGAAGAAATTATATTAAAAGTCTGTTGTTTTGTTTTTCATCAAGGACAAGTATAGATTGGGCTTTTATCTATATATTTTTCTATACAAACTGGCATGGATATTAGAATTGTCTGGTCCTAAGCTTATGCATCTACATTTATTTTTGTAAGACCATATGCAGTTTATTGTTATACCTAATTTTCTAATAAATCATGCCACTGTATTTTCTTCTACCCATCTACAACAAATATACCTTGGAGGCAAAAATGGGTCCAATTATTAATCAAAGCCAATGGCACCCATTACCATACAGGGACACCATGTTTCAACTGTCAGGTGGCATTCATCCCAACTCTCTTTATCAGCAATAAACACAATTGGACTAATATGAATCTCACTTCTGCTCTGATTAAAGTCCTACATTTTCCCTAGGCGCTGTCTGACAAGTCCTTGACTTGACTTCAGTGTTCTTCTAATGCCATTTGAATGGAGTTGACCTGTCTCCTTGGGTCATCATTCTTTAGATTCATTTGGTTTTCATAGAATACAGGGTAGATAATCTAGACTTCCTTTGGGGTGTTAATTAAGAAGAGCATCCAAAATTAATCAGCGGATTCACTAGCGCGAAGGGGAACTGTCTCAAGGCCCTGATAGAAAAACATGCTCCTGGTACTGAGAAATGAGCCTTTGGCTATTGACAAAAAGAAAAACAACTGCACAGACGGTAATCTGACATAAACATTCATATACATATACAATTTTACATTTATTTTTCTTGTCAGCTTGTCACCTTTAATTATAAAGGTTGATTCGCTATTTGGCAGCTCTGGAATTGTAAGTTGTTTGCTACTTGATCATGATCATATGGTCAATGTCTTTAAAAAAGACTGAAGCTGGAGTGCATTAGAATGAAGATGTCTCGAAACGGTAGTCTTATGTTGGCTATGGTGAAAGAAGATTCTTCATGACCTGGTGCCAGGTGGTCAGGAGCAGGGCAGAATATGTCAGCATGATTGACCTATAGCCTTTACAGAGAAAATATTGCAGGGACAAGTTGTAAATTCATATAAATCTCTTGGTAAGAAACTGAGATACTGACCAGTATTGCCAAGGCTTCAGAGTCGCTTGCCAATGTCTGATAGAGAATCTGAATTTTGGATTTCAATAATCTTGAAATATTATTATGCAGTTGTGAAATTACACATTCTAATGTGATAGTGCTGGTTTTAACATTTGTAACATAGAAGGAAAATACCCTTCCTTCATTTTCTAAAATTAATATGAGCCGCCATTAAAATTGGAGACTTGCTATTATAATGTCCCTTTTGTATGATGTATAAAAATATTAAGTAATAAAAATATGTTGATCAGTACAAATCAATAGTTCCTGTTCATCCACTTTGATATCATGCTGTTCTGCAGCAAAATTGTTACATCTGTGTCAGGTTTGAAGCATGGGTGAGAAAGAATGGAGACGAGCCGGTGAAACGGTGAACTTCAACTCTTTATTTACATGGTGTGACAGCTCGAACGGGACGGCTGCAATAGCCTTCCTTATATAGGCAACCCAATAACTCTTTAACCAATAACAACCCAGGAGTGCTAGCTCCGTTAACCAATACAAATGCTCCGTTAATGGCCAATCAGATTCCCCTGAACGGGCCAATCAGATCCTGCCATTAACAGCCAATCAGAAGTGCAGGGCCAGAACCCTGCACTTAGCTCCAAGCTCAAGATAACTTTATTTACCTTTATGCATTCACAACACCCCTTCCCCCTGGCTTCTGTTTACAGGGCGCGGTCACATAGTCCTTAAGGTAGGACGGTTGCTTTATTAGTCTGATTTTCGCTGCACGTTTTGCATTTGGCTGCAATCTCGCTGAGGTAGATCGTTGTTTGGTGAAGGGGTTGCCTCTGGTTCAGAGTTCGCGTTTCCATTGTCACCAATAACTTCGGCAACTCCCTGAGGTGGACTTACTCCCATCCCTGGTTCCAGTTCCCGTGTCTCTATTCCGCTATCATTCCCTTCGAATGGGTTTTCCTCTAGTTGAAATTCGTCTTCTTTTGTATCTCCCCCCCTCCTCAGTTTGGTCATAAGGAAGTTCAGAAGTGCCTGACTGGAGCCGTGATTGTAATTGATCGATATGGCGCTTCCATAGTCTATCGTCAGGGCACTGTACAAGATAGGATCTTGGGCCGGTTACTCGGATTACCGTCGCTTCTACCCACAGAGGATCGCCCGATAGGTTTTTAGTGTACACCAAATCGCCTACCTGGAAGGTACAGCATCAGCCGCTGGATCCGAGTGGTTTTTCCGGTTCATAAGCTGGGTGTAACCGGTCAAGGTGTAACCGGTCCGTCCCATAAGCAGTTCTGCGGGAGTTTTGTTGGTGACGCTGTGAGGTGTGATGTGCTGTAGAAAAAGGATTCGGTTGATTTTCTCATCGATGTTGTCGTATTCTAATTTCTGTAAAGTTTTCTTAACAAATTGGACCATGCGCTCAGCCCTGCCATTGGTCGCCGGGTGCGCAGGCAAAGTGAGTGCATGTCGGATACCGCGGTCAGCCAGGTATTGCTCGAAGGATAGCGCGGTAAATTGGAGCCCGTTGTCAGATACCAGAACGTCTGGTAATCCGTGGGTTGCAAACAGTCTTTCCAATCTCTTGATGACCGCTTCTGTAGTCGTGTTCGTCATGCGGTGAATCTCGAGCCAATTCGAGCAGGCGTCGACGGTTAGTAAAAAGGTGTGGCCTTTGGTCGGCCCAGCAAAGTCCAGGTGAATACGGGACCAGGGTCCCCGTGGTGTGTCCCATTCGGTTGGGATTGCTTTTGGTGGGGTGTTGCTCACTTCTTGGCATCGATGACAAGCTTTGACCCAAGTCTTGATTTGCTTGTCGATGCCTGGCCACCATGTGTAGCTTCATGCGAGGGCTTTCATTCGCACGATACCGGGGTGACCATCGTGCAAGGTTCTCAGTACTGCTTGTTGGAGTCGCTCTGGGATAACGACTCTATCACCCCAGATGATACAGCCCTTTTGAGAGAATAACTCTGTTTGTCGAGTTTTGAATGGTGCGAAGTCATCTGGTAGCTGGTCCAATGGCCATCCGCGTTCCACCCAACTTAGGACTCGCGCTAAGGTGGGGTCATGTCTTCTTTCTCTCGCGATATCTCGGGTGGTTAATGGCGGTGTGTGGAGTGTCTCGATCTGTAACGTGGTTACGGTTGGCGCGGGGTCATCGAGAGTCTCTGGAAGCGGTGCTCAGCTCAATGCGTCGGCATGGGGAATGGCTTTCCCCGGGCGGGATTGCAGCCGATAATTATAAGTAGCCAAGAATTCTGACCAGTGAGTCATCCTGGGGGATAATAGGTAGGGAGTTGGTTTATCTCCGGCTATTATCCCCAGCAATGGTTTGTGGTCAGTCACAATAGTAAAAGCCTGGCCATACACGTACTCGTGAAATCTTTTAACAGCAGACACAATCGCGAGGGCTTCTTTATCGATTTGGCTATAATTTCGCTCAGTTTTTGAAAGCGTCTTTGAAAAATATGCAACAGGGGCTTCGCTACCATTAGGCAATACATGGCTCAAAATGGCGCCCACTCCGAAAGGCGAAGCATCGTATGTGATGTTTAACGGCAAAGTCTCATTGTACTGCATGAGTACAGCATCAGAAGTCAGTAGTTTTTTTACATTACGGAACGCCAGTTCTTCTCTATGACCCCATACCCAAATTGCTTTTTTGTCCAGTAAACGATGTAAAGGTTTAGCGACAGTTGCTTTATGCGGTAGAAATACGTTATAAAAGTTGATAAGGCCTAGGAACGCCTGGAGATTGGCCTTGTTCCGAGGTCTTGGAGCATTTTTTATT
>BHEV01053450.1:0-13456 GCA_004319985.1 Emydocephalus ijimae
TACTTTGGTAAACAATTTTGAAGCGTAAGCAGATTTACAGAAGCAGAGAAAATAGCGTTACATTATTTTACTTATCACAGTTGGAACTTTGTCCTGTCCAATACATTTTCCCAGTCTATAATATTATCCCTGTGCACCCAGGAAAGCATCGGATTCTTTATGTTTGTGCAATGTTATTTTCTCTTCAAAGAACTGCATGTTTTTACATTCTAGTGTAAGCTAGAAGGTAACACTGAGAAGCAGATAACCTTAGAAATTACAATAACTAGTTGAAAGCTCATTTAGTTTATGTATATTCTAATACAATGGTACTCAACCTGTGGTCCATGAAACTCGGGGTGGTGGTGGTGATGGTGATGTCATTATAGGGGGTCCATGAAGGCTTTAAAATGTTATGATTTAAATCCTGAGTTACATCTTGGGGGACCATGGCCATGGTCTATGGCCACAGAAGGTATTCTCCAAGATGAAGAAAAGATTAAGAACCACTGTTCTAATACATTATCGTGTTTGTAGCACCATCCCTGTTACTTCCCAATCATTACTTCACTAAATATGAATTATGTTGCTGTATCCAATGAAATTAGAAAACTGGAAGCTAAAACATATGAAGAAGGGTTGCAGTGATTGGATATGCCTAGCTTCATGAAAAGAAGGACAAGGGGTCAAGGGGTGGGATTCTACCAGTTTGGCCTGGTTTGGCTAAACTGGTAGCTCCAAAGATCATCTGGGAATGAACTGGTTCACTCCGAGGATCAGCTGCTGGGCCTACCTGCCCCAGCTCCATACTGACCTTTATTTCTTGCTTTTGACACTCAACTGTATTGTGCAGCACAGCAGATTGCCACACGTCAGCTGTTGAAGAGGCAGGAAGAGTGCAGGAGTGCAGGAGAAGGTCAGTAGGAAAACCTCTGTATGCATACAAAGCACGCCCACCAAGCTACACCCACTGAACCCGTGGTAAACCAATTTGAATCCCACTCCTGCTAGGGGTGACATGATAACTGTGTTCCAAGAAGAGATGGTCAAGCTATTCTCCAAAGCACCTGAAGGCAGAACAAGAAGCAGTGGATGGAAACTAATCAAGGAGAAAAGCCACCTAGAACTAAGGAAGAATTTCCTGACAGTTAGAACAATTAATCAGACTTGCTTCCAGAAGTTGTGAAGGCTTCCAACATTGGGATTTTTTAAGAAGAGATTGGACAACCATTTGTCTGAAATGATATAGAGTTTAATGCCTGAGCAGGGGTTTAGACTAGAAGACCTGCAAGATCCCTTCTGTCTATGTTGTCCTGTTATTCTGAAATGATTAATTTTCACATATCCAATAATTTGCCCAACTCTTTATAGAGGATTGTCATTTTTACTGTAGATTTGTTTTTGCCATTTCTATGATAAACTATCTGTACTTCAGCAGAATAATATGTCTGATTCCTATTACTAAAGGACTCTGTGGGGAAAAGCCACAGATGGGAATGTGATTATTTTGCAAATAGCTAATCAGGAAGTCACTCCCATGGGTGGAGAATGAATGCTTACAGGTATAGGACATAGGTTATATGATTAAAAGGGTGTGATTAAACCATCGCAATCAAAATAAAACAGTATATAGTTATAAAAGATTATGAAAAACATTTTAAAAAGAGAATAAGAGAATAAAGAATCAGTTGCCTTGTCAGTTTCCTTTGAGAGCATTTCACTGTTTAATCAAGGGAGTAGACAGAGGTCACCCCATTCTTCCTATGTTTGATTAGCAGTCATTATTTGGAATTATTGGTTGCAACTGACTCTTAAACAATACCTTCCCATGCTGATTTGGTCCGTGGCCCAAAGCAATTTCTAGTGATCTCTGCATGCTAGGAGAATGTTATATTCCATGACGTTGTTTTATTTTTCTGAACTGTTTCTTGGAATGCCACTCTGTAATTATGGGATTGCTCAGAGCTTTCCTTTGAGTCAAATATTTTTCCTCAGTCCTAATGCTAGCCTTTTTCAAGTTGTATTAATCAATCAATCATTCAACCAGATCTTTATTATGGTCATAAAGCAGCATAAAGAGGTAGAATACCATTAATGAATAAGTAACAAAAGTATAAAAAATATCAAATGCTAGAAGATGTATTAAAATAGAATATATGCAAAAGTGTCTAAAAGAATATGAAAGGGGAGAATAGGAGCATTGACCAATGTAGGAGGAACATGAAGGTTACTATGTGGAAGGCTATTATCTATCAAATCACAGAACATTTTAGTTTGGCAAACTAGATGCTCATTAAGTCTATTTTATAGCACAGGTCATCATCTGATGAATTTTAAGTGCTGCAGCACAGGACCTGACAACACTGTATGTTGTATCAAGGTTGATATCTGAAAGCAGCAGGGTGGTGTAGAATTGCTTTGTCACCCTAGATATTTGTGCAGTAATACTGAAATGAGACTAGAGCAGATGTCTGTCTAATACAGGCACTGGAGAAGCATGCACTCTGTTGTTTTTGTGTGTTCAGAGTTATAGGGTATTGTCTCTCTGAATAAATTTTGCCCTGGCTTTCAAGGATTGCTGAAGGGAGGGCATGCCAGAGTAAAGACCCTCTGGTGTTTAGGTACTTCAAGTTTAATTAAGTATGCCATGGGAGAGGCAGAGTATCTGTTGGGTTAACTGGTATGAAAGTTGGGGTCCTGGCTAGATCCAATTGGCTCTCTGTGCCTCCTACACACTGTTTAATAAGTGCATTGGTTTCATTGACCCGATGCCCAATAGAAGACCTACAGTCCAAGATTAAGATTTTGGTTGCCATGTGGAATAGAAATCATTGCTCAAAACTGATTAGGCATGATTAGACCAAGGGAGGGAAATGATAGTCTGAGCCAGTAATTGATCCTCTACTTTCATCAGGCCTATTTCTAGTCTCAGGGAAGCATTGGAAATATATTTCAGGACTTGAGGGGTGATATTAGAAAATTGGATTGTATAAGCTCTAATGGTGCAAAATAAAGAAGGGGTCCTCCTGGGTATCATAAAGAAGCTGGCTATGAGCTTGGCTTTGAATAATTTGATCGCTGCAGGTATATAGTGGCCACTTCTTGTCTTGAAGAGTTAAGGATGGCAGATGAACTCCTCTGGGCATTTTCAGCAAAGAAGTCCCCATAGTTTTTTTTTTTTCTACTGTTGTAGAATGGAGGACAACGTCTAGGTACTTGATGCAAGATTATTCTTGTGGCCATCTATCTGCCAGGTGTGGTTCTTGGACATTTTGGCAAATGCTGTGATTTTAAAAAAATAATTGAAATCTATATGATCTTCCTTGCAGCATTGTATTAGTGCTTTTCAAGTTAAAAGCACAACAATTTATTGTTAATGGTGAAGTTTGATTTTTTTTATTATTATTATTTGCAAATAATAAATAAGTAGCCAGTGAGTTTTCATCCCTTGAGGCAATCAAAATTCAACCAGCCAGAAAAGAGGGGGGGGAGTGAAGGAGAGAGGGAGGGAGGGAGGGAGGGAGGGAGAGAACACAATGCCAAAGCAGCATGCTGCTTTTCTACATTGTACAGAAAACCAGCTGCAATGTTTTCTAAAGACTTTTGAGCACAGCATGGATTTGAATGTATAAAACAGCAGATAGACCAGGGAAGGAAAGGATTTTATTGCCTAGGAAGGTTGTTGACCCCTAATTTACACTGTAATGAAAGTGTCAAAGTAGCTATGTTCAAGAGTACCTGTCTTAACCAAAGTCTTTCAACTCCAATTGTTCCTGTTGAGAATTTGATATAATACCTGTTAACTACCTGTTTTATTCTAATTTCTGTAATTGCAGATATTTATTGATCATTATTACCATTCTATCTATGTTGATGGATGGTATTTTGCATTGATTGTTCCCAGTAAATGCATAGAAGGTTTTCAGGGTAATGATGATTTAATAGCTGACCAGTGCTGTAATGTTGTAATACTATAATGTTATAATGATAATGCAATGGTAGCAATGAGTCAGCAAGGTTATTTGACTGCTACCACTTTAAGAGGCTGTAATATAAGTGAGATTCTGTGGGGGATGTATCTCTCTCTCCATGTGTGCTTTTGTGGTGTAGCTGATTACTGATTGCTGTTTGTTCAATGCCTGTATCAAAGTACTTATATGTATATATGCTTTTGAAGGGATAAAACCACTATATGTAAATACAAACCTGGATGCTGTATTTGCTCCTGGGTTGTCTCACCTAGTTATACTGTGTGTACTCTAACTAAGGTTCTTGAGCATGAATGAAGATTTATTAGAAAATAATAGGAGGAGAAAAAAAAAAGTGGATGTCCATAAAGTTTCATACAAAGCAGCTGTAGTGAAATGAGGTCAACCGGAAATATAAAACTCAGAGAGCTAGAAAGGCTGTCAGTAAAGAGTAAAAGCAAAATCTCCAAAAGAATGGAGATTAGAAGCTAAAGAATTTTCTGAAAACTAGAAAAGATTAAAAGTGTAAGTACAACCTGGATGAGTCCTAGGAAAGACTGATGCTGACCAAGATGAGAAAGAGTTTTGACTTATGTAGAAATCTACTGGGCTCAAAGGGAAAGGTTCTATGCAAGTAGGAAACTTTAAAAAAAATAATATAAAACTGAATTGTACTAAAGTTAAATGCATACTTCATTCTTTGATCATTCAATATCTCCAATTAACAATTCTGCAATGCAGGACAGATCACTTTGCCTGATAAAAGGAATAAATTTTAAATAAACAGATTTTGGCCTTAATGTTGTGCATATTAATTGTGAATAGATTATACTTCCCAGAATATCCCATTCTCTATTCCACCAATCTTCTGTTATCCCCCTTTTACCCTTCTCCAACCAACTTAGCCTCATACTTAGTTCCTACAATATTCTGTGGATTTAGATATATATTTTTTCCATGAATCCCCAATAACTGGTGTTATTAATGTATTGCTTTTACTGTTCATGGCTGATGTTATGAGTTTGCTACAGATACAGGTAGTCCTTAAGTTATAACTGTACTGGAAACTGTGCATTATAGTTGTAAGTCAAGATGGTCATACATTGGGTCACCTATGTGATAGCCTGATTTTATGACCTTTATTGTAGCAGTGGTTAACTGAACACTATGGTCATTAAACTAACAATGATTCACTCTATGGGCCATAGGTAGTTATGTCCTGATATATGACACAAGTCTGTTAGTTTTGCTGAAAACTGCAAGTAAAGGGTGGTTTTCAGCAAAACCATTACAAAAGGTAGACTCATGACTGGCTGAAAACCAGCATTTACTTTCAGTTTTTGGCAAAACCGGCCCATAGTTGCAAAGCCTTTAATGGCAAGCCAGTTATAGAGTACTTGAAGTACAATCACATGACTGTTGGGGAGGCAGATCACTGAACATTGAATCTGGGTTGAAAACACCACCCAGGGAGTTCATTGTAGCTTTGAATGGTTGCTAAGAGATGGTCATAAATGGAGAACTATCGGTAGTTTTCACAGAAATCCTTGCAACAAGCAGAAGTTTTATCAAAATGATATTTGTGGAGTTAACATAATTCAAACTCTATAGGCCATAGGTAGTTATGTCCTGATGTCTGACACAAGTCTGTTAGTTATGGTTTTTGCACTATGACATCATGATATATCCATGATCACTTGTCTCTATCCTTTGAAAGCCAAAAGTAACTCAAAGAAATCAACTGGTTACTTTACATAAAGTGTGAATTATATAGGATATGAACAGTACTTTATCCATCTTCATCCTGATCAGTTTTGAGAAATCAGAGCAAAAAAGGGAAGAGACAGCAACACAGAAGCTACACAGAAGCAATGTAACAAGGACTTTTCATATTATTTGAAAAGACATGTGCATGAAAGAGTTTTTGTCTGGATAAGCCATAAATACAGGTGTATTTATTTATTTATTTTAATTTTTATTGGTTTTTAAAACAGACATAAACAAAACATAAAAACATCAAGCCATCTTCCATATGTATACATACAGTGTGCCAGTTGGTTTACAAATTGTTTTATGCTTCCATTTCATAGTCTTCAATTACAATTACATTGAATATAATCTCGTATTTTCAATCAAAAATTAAATACCTTAGTATCATTATTAATCAATCATTTGACTATGCTTTTATTCATTCATATTTTACAAGATTGCAATCAGGAGTGTTTTCGTATTATTGTCCATTATTTCCACCATTAGTATTCTTCCATCATCATCGGTATAAATCAATTTTGCTGGGATGATCTCTTGAATATTTAAAACCACTCCTCTTTTCTTACATTGTGTCAATGAAGTAAATATTTTTCCTAGTTTTGGCTGTATCAACAATTGTTCATATTATTTTTTAATATGTACTTCTTGTAGACAAATTATATCAAATTTTAATTTCTCTAATTTATGAAAGGTTTTCCTTCTTTTAATGGCTGAATTAAGTCCATTTATAGTCATTGTAATCAATTTTTCTCTTCCATAGTTATATTTTATAGTTAGGTTTGACAGCTCTTGTAGATCTTGGTTCACGTTGTTCTTTGACTTCCACCTTTCCACCTATTGCACCTTCTTCTTTTCCAGTCATCATTTGGGAGTCGTCTTGGAATTCAATTAGTGAAATTTCTTTTTCTGTCCCTTCCTCTCCTCTGAAGAGTTCCGTGTAAAATGATTCAGCTTTCTCAATTGAATCAATTCGATACAGTTCTTGCCATGTGAACATTAAACCTTCTGGAATCAGCCATCTATCATTCACCTCTTTTTAAAGTAACAATTTGGTCAGGAATCGGTATTCTCTTCTCATCTTTCTCATTCTTCTGGGTATTTGTTTCAGGACCACAATCTCTTTATCTTTATATTTCAATGTTTTCTCTTTTGCTACTTGCAATATTTGCAGTTTAATGGCTTTCTTTGTAAATCTAATGTGAGCTTATCTTGGTAATCTATTTCTCATCTTGTGAAAACTCGATAAACCTCATCTATTCCATCCATCATCTTCTCTTGAGTTATTTCCAAAGCTTCAGCCAGTATTTCTATCATTATCTCAGCAAAGTTTTGACCTTTTTCTTCCTTTATTTTTTGGAATCTAAGATAGAATTCTGATCTATCCATCTCCCATCTCAACATACCACTTTTATCTTGTTCAACCACCATTAATCTATTATCAAATATCTCCAATCTTCTTGTCTCTTTGTTTATCTTCTTCAATTTTTTGGAATCTCTCATACTTCAACATCATTTGTTGGATGTTCTCCACTTTTTCATTGGTTTTCTCTGTTCTTTGTTCAATGTTCTCTGTTCAATGTTCTCTGTTTGTTCAATGTTCTCTATTCTCTTTTCAATATTATCTGATCTTGCTTGAATATTTTGAATTCCTTGCATAATCATCACTTTTTCTTGTTCTTTTTCTTGCCTTAACATTGTCTGCATTGAATGTTGTCCTCCAGATGGTGGAGAGGAAGAAGTAGAAGTTGAAGAGCCAGGAGCTGTTAATTTCCTACTCATTTTAAGCAATTCAAAATCTTCAGGTTCTTCTAGACCTTAATCCAATTGTGAAATAATCAATTGTAGTTCCAGATAAAAATAGTACAAAAAAGAAGCCAAATAGTAATGATAATAAAAAAGGAGGACAAAATTTCTTCAGCTTCTTGTATACCTTAATCCAATCAGTGGTTAGATGAAGAAAAAGGCTTGTAAAAAAAAAAAAGGAAAGGAAAAATTCTTCAGGTTCTTCAACACCTTAATCCAATTGAGAGGTCTCAAATAAAAAAGAATGCATAAGAATAAACCAGAAAAGTAGATGAAAAAACAAAAAATACCAGGAAAGGATATAAAAAAGCTATTCCCTTGAAAAAAAGAAAACATTAGTACTAAAGCTTTCGCTTTAAAATAAAAAGCAGGTGTCCAAAAACAAAAAGGAACAAAGACAAGCTCCAAAAAAGCCAAAGCTCCAAATAGCTATTGCAAAAATAAAATAAAGTAAAGTAAAGTAAAATAAAGCTGGTGAGGAGGGATAGCACAACTTAGAAAAAATAAAAAGAGCACGCTGCACTTTTTTTAATTATCCAAGGCTCTTATTATAACTCTCTTCTCCAAAAAACTTATCATCTTTTTTTCTCCTAAGCTTCAACACCAAACTTCAGCTGTTGATAGGAACCCAGAAGAGCACCTGCAATAATACTCTCTCATGTTCTTCCCTCTATCTTATCAAACAGGCAATGTCCTTGAAAGTCTAAATTCTTTCTCAGCTTTGTCTGGTCAAAGGAAAAATAGAGTATTTCCAAGCCTCTAGTTGGCAGTGTTCCAAAGTTTCTTTAGCTTTCACTTTCCCCCTCCTTTTCAGGCAAAGTATAATAAGAATTAATTAAAATAGGAAAAAGATATATTTAAAAAAAAAGACTAAAAGGGAGTCTCTGGCTTAATATATTATAAAATCAAAAGGGGAAATAAAAGAGTAAAAAAGGAAAAAAAAACAGTCCAGTTTCAAAATATAAGATCATCAGCAATAAGAAAAAATATATAAATATTACTTTGACATTTCTGTTTAAAATTGCCGCTTATTCACTTCTGTCTAAAAACTTTTACAGATTCTTTCTTTCCCTTAGGGTGTCCTCTCAAATCTTAAAATAAAGAAAAAGTTCTCACCAAACCGGCACACTTTCTCTTTTTGTTCTCTTTTGTTTCAGAGCTGTCCCAACTTCAGCAGCTTTAATGACTGCCTCTTTGCCTCTGGCAAAAAGAGCTTCTCCTGGATCTACCAGGAACTTTGTGGTATCCCTGGGATTGACATGATGCACTCTTTACATTCACCATCTCTTCGGGATGGTTTAGATCCGATAGGACCATCCAGGAGCAAAGATATCGGCAGCGATCTCAGATCTCCAAGATCGCATGCCGTATCGTCATGATGCCAGCTCCGCCCTCCGGGTGTATTTATTTTTAACATATTGTCTCCTAGCACAATTTCCAGGCCTGTTCAAACTATCAAACTTGTTTGAAAACAGGAGATTGAAATAAATACCAGGTAGAAGCTGATCATGAGTCATTCTTCACTTTTCCAGCTTTAAAAGGTAATGTGCAAATAAGGTTATATTAAGTTCAAGAAGCAGAAGATTTCAACACACATAAATAAATAAATAATTGTACTCATAGCCCATATTTTTTTTTCCAGCTGACCCAGAAGCAGCATTAGAATGATACTAAACTTTTCCATGTGTTATGAATGCATGATGACTTCTGCTGAATATGGGCGCATTCACACATATGGGCAGTCCTTTATAGCTAATATTTCCCCATAAAAATGGAAGGAAAGATTAAGATACCCATTTAAGATAAATTAACTGTGAATATGCATTGTCTGTGGTCCCTCCAGAACATTTTAAAAGGCAGCTTTCTTCTTTCAATGTTGAGAAATCTGATTTAAAACATACCAAAACTAGATGGTACAAGATACTGTATATTGCTCTAGCAAACTAATATAACAGGAAGAATAGCAGTCATGTGGCAATCAGCAGAAATGTTCACATGGGAAAATTTAAAGTCAACAGAAAGAAACAGAAGGTAGCTTGAATCTAGAATCTAGTGATGACTATAAAAGACCAATGCAGTAGGCTTGCAGTGGCATGATTTAGATAGATTCAATTAGATTTTGATACATGCTTGATTATTAGAACATATAATAACAGGGATGGTAGGAACCTTGGTCTTCTACAGGTGAAACTCAAATATTACATGAATCAATAAAACAAGGATTGTACATAGAATGATATCGGACCTCTGAAAAGTATAAGCATGCATATGTACTCAGTACTTGGTTTGGGCCCCTTTTGCAGCAATTACTGTCTCAATGCGGCATGGCATGGAAGCTATCAGCCTGTGGCACTGCTGAGGTGTTAGGGAAGACCAGGATGCTTCAATAGCAGCCTTTAGGCTCAGGAACTCTTTGCAGGTGTTATGGTTTAATTAGCTGATTAGAGTGGGGCACTTTGTGCCTAGAATATTGAACCTTTTCACAATATTCTAATTTTCTGAGATTGTGGATTTGGGGTTTTCATGAGCTGTAAGCCATAATCACCTCAATTATGACACATCACAGCTTGAACTATCTTGCTTTGCATGTACTGAGTCTATCTCATATATTAGTTTCACCTTTTAAGTTGCATTACTAAAATAAATGAACTTTTGCACGATATTCTAGTTTTTCGAGTTTCGCCTGTAGTCTAAGCCCCTGCTCAGTCAACAGACCCTATGTCATAGAATTCAGGACAAATGGCTGTCCAGTCTTTTCTTGAAAGCCTCCAAAGACATACCACACACATCTCCAGAAGGCAAGTTATATCATTGAGTAATTGTTCTCACTGTCAAGAAATTTCTTGGCTGAATATGTTCTAGGTCAGTGATGGCGAACCTTTTTGTTGTGGTGTGCAGAAAGTGTGTGCATGTGCAACAGCACACATGTGTGCCGACATGCACAATGCAATGTGCCCTGCTCCCTTACCTGCACTGCACATGCGTGCGCCTCCCAGCTGATTTTCAGCCTGTTTGAGACCTTTTTTGGCTTCCCAGAGACTTGAGGGAAACCTCTGCAACCTCATGAGGCAAAATGAGTCCGTTTTGGCACTTCCAGCATTTCCAGAATGCCTGTTTTTCAGGCTGCAGAGGCTGCAGAGGTTTCCCTCCAGCTTCTGGGAGGCTGAAAAAGGCCTCAAATGGGCCAAAAATCAGCTGGGAGGCACATGCATGTGCAGTGCAGGTAGGTTTGGCTGGGGTTCGTGTACCCACACAAATGGCTCTGCGTGCCACCTGTGGTACACGTGCCATAGGTTCACTATCATGGTTCTAGGTTGATTCTCTCTTCAATGATCTTCCACCCATAACTTCTTGTCCTGCCTTCAGGTGCATTGGGGAATAGGTATATGCCCCCCTTCTCTGCGACAGCCCCTCAAATAATGTAAAGAATAAAGTAAAAAAAGGTCCATTTTACATTTCTAAATGTTCTCCAAAGTATCTGGCACTATATAGCTGAAACAACAATGGATCAATATTAATGGTTTGGAGACCATTCTGATAAAAATAACAGTGTAGTGACTTTGCAAATTAATCAGGAAACTTGTATTTCTACCAAGACAAATTGATGATATTAAAGCTATAGAACAGAAATAAGATTTTTTTTCCCATCCTGAGAACTATATACTGCAATAGGCTACATTAAATCTCTTCCGTTTCTTGCTTCTTTGATAATTATAATAGATAACAGATAACAGATAATCAGAGTTGGAATGGACCTTGTAGTTCATCTAATCCAAACCCCCACCCAAGCGGGAGACCCTACACCATTTCTGACAAATGGCAGTCCAATCTCTTCTTGAAAGTCTCAATTGATGGCACTCCCACAACTTCCAAGGGCAAGCTGTTCCATTGGTTGATTGTTTTCACTGTCAAAATGTGATTATGATGTGATATTCTTTTTCTTAGAAGAAGAAATAAAAAGAACGGCCAATGGATGTTATTTGTATCATAATGCTATGAAGGTTATTTAAAAACTGCAAATAACCAATTCATATTGGTCATATAAATTCTAAATTTATTGATTCTAATAAATTATGCACTAAAATATTATTCCAAAAATTATGTACCCAAAAGTGGCTCCCCCCCCCCAGTATTCTTGACATTTTACCTAGCTATGAAACATCTGTGAGGATTTCCAGAATTAAATTTATAGCATACAGTACCTCCTCCAAAATAAATTTAAAGTAGTTTTTTATGCTTTGTTAACAGCACTTGGTGTAAGTAATAAAGCTGCTCTTTTACAGTGGCTCAGATAGATTAATGCAAAACTACTTTAGTTTTTAAATCACTGCTTTAAACTTGCACATGGAAAATGAAGGGAAATGCTGACAATCACATTGCAGCAACCAGAGTAACAACAAAATAGTATTTTCTTTAAAATTAAATAATCAGACATGACATATTACATGTCAGACCTTGACTTCCACAAACGAAACTTGGAATTTAATCTGCTGTCTGCTTTCATGACCATCACAATGTTGCTCACTGTGTACCACTAAAAGTGAAGCCTTCATGATGGAGGTTGCAACTGGCCAGCTTCCAGCTCAGGGTCTCTCATTTGCATGGATCAAATAATATAAGCTCCCCAATTATCAGTGTTACTTGGTTGGCAGAAGTAATAAATTAGCTTCACCTTCATCTTCAATGTCACAAAATGGTAATGCCCTCTAAAACATGGCTTGGCAGATTACATATTCATTTGCCATTTTTCAGCCTTGCATAATCTAATGAAATTAACTGTTTATAAAACTTCAAATAAGTCACAGATAAAGATATGCATTATTTTACAACATAGAAAGGAATATGTCTTGCTTTTATAACAGGGCAATGCAAATGGATGGGTAGCCTACTAGAAAGATGAATTTTAATACAATTTGGGGACTACTTTTGAATAAAAAAAAAGAAATACGTAGATACTATTTCCGCTATAATAAATTTCTGGGAATTTCTGTGGTGATTTCCTCTCTCTTCTCATTCCAAATCCTTCCTTGCAATATTGTTCCAAGAAGTAAAAGCAAACATTCGACAGGACTTTTATACTTCAACTCAAGGAACTTCATGGTGAGATGCAAGTCAAAATGTTTACAAATGTGAAAAATCTACAGGAACAAAAATCTATCCATGCAGCACGCATAGGGACCATAGCCTACATACAAAATAAGAAAGTAATTAATCAATAATGTGTGAAACACTCATTAAATTTGGCAATTATTTCCAACCTCATTATTGGTCTATTCAACCTGCGATAATATTTTGGCTGCTTTTGTGAGATTATGCAGAGGGCAGATGAAATGGTCTTGAAGGACAGGAGGAAGTGTCTGTATTGTTTGCAGCTGTGGCATACTGTTTATTAGGATTTTCAAGCAGAGTAAGCCTTGCTTCAGATAAGTGGATTACTAAGGGATTGGTACTTTGCAATGTTCAAATCTAATGTACCAAATCTCTGATTTATCTCTTTGAAATTCAGTTTCATATCATACAAGAAGGAAGAGCTGCTACTAAGACAATGGACAGAGAAGGCAATCTGAATCTGAGCCAGGTATGTAATATGAGTAAAGGTCTCAGATACAGATTAACAGAGTGGGAAGCATCTTGTAGGTCATCTTGTCCAACACCCTCACCCAACCAGACCCTACACCATTTTTGACAGATATCAGTCCAGTCTCTTCTTAAAAGCTTTCAGTGATAAAGCTCCCACAACAGTTAACATAACAGATAACAGATAATCAGAGTTGGAAGGGATCTTATAGCTCATCTAATTCAACCCCCAATCCAAGCAGAAGACCCTACACCATTTCTGACAAATGCCAGTCCAATCTCTTCTTTTTTTTTTTTGAAACAAATTTTATTGATTTTAAAAAACAAACAAACCATTATTGACCATTAAATACATTAAA
>BHEV01053451.1:0-16381 GCA_004319985.1 Emydocephalus ijimae
CACGATGCAAATAAAGAGCTGAAGTTCACTGTTCAACGACTGTCTCCAGTTACTTCGACCCATGCCCAGTACATAACAAATTTAATATCCGGTTCGCCCGAACTGGGCTGAACTAGTTGAATCCCACCTCTGAATACAGACCATCCTACTATATTTGGTCTGCAATTCAACATAGTTCTACTGCATGAGCCATACATTCAATTCTTCTGTCATCAAAGTCAAGAGGTAAGTAATAATGGGTTTGGTTGATGATACTGAGGAACACAAAGGTGAATAACTGCTCCTTAGCTGAATGAAGCAATATGTGGAAACTCCTGTTAAGACAGAAGTACTAGGTGAGGGGGAAAACTAAACTGGAACTTTCAGACATAAGAATGAATGTTCGTGCGAAGTATTTAGTCATGTGAAAATCTCTCCTTTCCTCATAGTTCGAATTGGCACAATCGAGAGAAAAGCTTAAGAGAGCATTAATTCTGTGATTGATGAATGAAGTGAATGCCTGTCTAGCTGGAGACCTAGCAAATTTATTCTCTCTATGTTCATAGATTGTAGTCAAACTGTTCAAACTTCTGCAAATTTAGCCTAAGATCTACAGTGGTAGAAATCTATTTTGCATGGTTTATGCATTCTTGGAAGGATTTATATCTTCTGGCTACAGACTTTTCTTGTAACTTCCAGAGATTTACAATACCCCAAACTAGAAAAAAGTCCTCAGCAAGCTTCATTTGAATATCTTTTGATAGATAATATTTTTCCCAGTTTGAGATCTTAGCTATGCCCTCTCATTCTGATGGAAATGGTTTGGATATAGTCAAGTGAAAATGTCCTTTCGGTGTATATAAAACATATATTTACTGATGCCACCTTAATTTGGTAAGGATTAACTAAGATATTGTACGACATGATCTCTAACCTAATAACAATTACTGCTTTATTGTACTGTATATTATTAAATAAGGATAGTCAATTTTATTTTCACACTGATAATTATAAGTTTTCTGACCCAAAGCTTGTGCATTTTTTCCTCTTGTTTATGATGCATTCCTGAGCTCTTAATTTATACATCTGTGTGCTGGGTTTTGTTTTCCCCATTTTCAAACAGTCAAAAGTGGCTCAGTTAAAAATGAGGAAGAGACAGGGTTGGCTGAAAAAAGGGTTTTAAAAGGCACAGAGGGGAGGGGGAGGGGAGGAAAAAAGGAAGGATTTGGAGATCAATTTTTCATGGCCAGAAATAACTAGTGATGATATTTTAGATTTATTTGTGGTTTAATCTAAGCTCATCTCCTCCTCTGAAATTTTTGGAGGAAACAAAAAACCAGCCTGATACAACGTCAAAATGTGGATTGGACTTTGAAATTTCAGTTCTCCATTGAAGTATGGAGTTCCCTTTGATTCCTTTTATCCCAGCATTACTTCACAAGATAAGTGAGAGGATGCATCTATGTTGGCCTGAGTCCCCAAAAGAAAAATCTAGCTGTAAATGTAGTACAGATAGTCCTTAACTAATGACCAAAATGGAGCCCAACATTTATGTTGCTAAGTGAGACATTTGTTAAAGGAGTTGTGTCCAATTTTACAAGCTTTCTTGCCATAGTTGTTAAGTTAGTAACACAGTTGTTAAGTGAACATGATTTGCCCATTGACTGTGCTTGTCAGAAGGACACAAAAGATGATCCCATGACCCTGGGACACTGCAACCATAAATCATAAATATGAGTCAGTTACCAAGCATTTTAATTTTGATCACGTGACCATGGAGATGCTGCAACATTCATAAGTGTGAAAACTGACCATATGTCACTTTTTCGGTGCTTTTGTAACTTTGAACGGACTAAACAAACTGCTGTAAGTTGAGGACTACCTGTGGTATATACATAAAATAAACAGATAATAATCATATGCAATCATTCCTCCTTTGGTTGATAAAATGAGAAACATGCTGTAAGCGATGAATGAAATCAGCTATTCTTTCCGACATATCCAGAATGTTATTTCAGCTTGAGATCCTATTTAGGAATTCAGACCTGCTTGTTTATTGAATTCCTTGGGGAGGGGTGGGGAATATCCTAATTTTGTCTGAGTAGGAAAATGCAACTGAAGTAGTGTGGGTAGGAAAGAACTATTTTGTTGCTTAAAGGAATTCTAAGACCAGGAGGCCAAGATGTATCTTTGAAGCTTACGATCTGAACAGCACAGCTGAAGAAGGTTCAGAAAAAGGACAAGCAGAATTATTTTGGGGCTGGAGAAGCTCCTTTATGAGACAAAATTACAGATATTTGTTTGGAGGGAAAGTAGGAAAGATATGGTAGATAAATGTGTACAATGGAAAAGAGAGCAAAAAAATGTTTCCCCTCTCTCTTAAGCTCATCCACCAAACCTGAAGATATTTATAAATGCAAGAACATAGTTTACCGCCATCACTTTAGTAATGAATACCAGCTTAAATAGTTTAAAAGAGTTAGACAAATTCATGGATGATGGACTACCAAAGGTTACTAGACATGACAACTAAAAATTTCCTTCTGAATCACAAGCAATATGCCTAATACATAGACCATAAGCTCTTGATATATTGTGTATTACAAACTGGACTTGGGAACAGAACCAGATCTATTGATACCTTATAAGATTAGCTATAACAAGATTATGCATTCTATAATTCTGGCCAGCTGACAGATAAAAATCACTTGCATCTGCTCCAACTGTCTTTCAATGTGATTGACTGCAGTATCCTTCTGCATCAGTTCCAGGAATTGAAAAATGGAGATGCTGTTTTATGATGATTGTCTTCCTTCCTTTCTTCAAGGCTGGTTCCAGATGGTGTTGATTGGGAGGAAGAGGTCACTTCCTAGTCCCCTTCTTTATGGACTGTTGATATTAGGTCAACTAGATCAAGGCAGATTTATGTTTAGCCTTGGATGGGATTACACTTGCCCTTTCAAGGGTGGTGCACAATCTGGAGCTTTCTTGGACTCAAAGCAATTTTTTAATGAACATGTGGCAGCTATGGTCAAAAAGTCTACCCTATATGCAGCTCTATAATTCTTCTCTATTGTAGTTGTTTCCTGCATTACATTTCCACTCTAGGATTCATCTCTATTGTTTTTGTGCATTCCATGTTCCTGTTGTATTACTCACTCTCTAGTAAAATGGTTTCTGAACAGTGATGGCTTGTAGTGTGCTTATTTACTCTACAGGAAATATGTAGGACTTCATCTGGTATGCCAATTTTCTCTTTCCCAGGTCAAAGGGTCCTTGAGGGTCCTTGAGATAGGCACTCATGCCTTGGTTACATTATGGTTTAACTACTACAATGTGCTCTGTATTTGGTCTTGCTTATTGTTTTTCATTTATTATGCTATTCTCTGACTGTATTAATTGTATTGCGATGGGAGCGAAACCTGGAATGCAAATTTTCTTAGTAAATGCCAATGCTTTGGAAGTGATCCAGCAGGTGAGTCTTATTAAATCTGAAGCATCACTTAGGCAGTAACATGTTACTCAGACTCATAATCTTGACATCAAGTAATTTGTTATTTATGATTTTCCAGAATAACACTTTAAGAAAAATGTATTTTTCTATTCTTAAAATTATTTAATTGTTGTTTGATGAATTTTATCACCCACTAAATTTAAAATCTTGGGCATGCAGTAGAAGAGAATATATGTTTTACAGACTGAACTGTGGAGTCCTTGCTTTGAGCCCAGTTGTTTGCTTGCAGATGTTTCATTGCCTGACGAGGTAACTTTATTAGTGCAAATGTGAACAGAAGCATGCCCTGCCAATATTGTGAGAGTTTTGGGTTTCTGCAAACATCATGGACCAAACTAAACTGAGAAAAGCTGGAGAATTCCTGGAAGCTTGGCATTCAGACAAATCAGCCATCAATAGACACATAAAGATAAATCACAGAGAACTAAAAACTCCCCAATTCCAGATCACACTGCCACAGCTTCAATAGGAACACCATCTCTCCAGCAAAAGAAAATGGCATTTGTATATACATTTTTCATGCTTAGTGGAATGAGTCTGGGAAATTCCAAAAAGAAAATATTTGAGTATTTGAGTCAAGTGTTCTTCAGCTTTTCAGTTCTACCAAATGTTCTCAAGATGCTCTGGAAATCCAATGTTCTTTCCCAGCAGGTCTTATAGGTTGCATCTACTATTACCACTGTCAACTTCCATGTAGCAAACTAAATTACAATTCACAAGGAGGCAATGACCCTCTGAAATTTTTTTCACTTATCTGGAACAAGGATATAATTATGAGGCCATTACAGCATACAAAGCAAAGAAGTTATTGTGCACAAGAAGATAAACTGCTAATAAATAATTGCTTATTGCAGAACCTGTATATTTTGTATATTAAAATTATATAGATTTAAAAAAAGATTTAGGAAGATAACCAAAGTATTATTGTTATGAATTAGGAATAAAATGGGGAAGTAAAAAAATCTTAGTGCTCTTCTCTGTAACTTCCTGTAACAATTCATACAAATTTACTGCATCTTTGTTTTTATTACTGGTACATCTGGATTATAAATCACTGTGCATTACTCCCTACATTTGCTTCATGCCAGCCTGTTGAGATTTAAGCAAATCCTGTCTATATTTTATGAATTGACTTTTTACCCCAAGTTCTTCCCAAAGTGTGTTGCTGCTCTTACTCTTACTTTTGTAACTGTGTAGTCATAGTGTTTGTGATTTGGATTAACCCACTGATAATAAATAACAGGTATATTCTTAATAAGATCATATTCCTCTATGATCTGATACTGAGTAACTGAGCATACCTGGCTGAGTGGGGACAGGGATAGTGCTGACTCTACAATTTGTCTACCCTGGTTTGAGGTTCTTCAACAGCTTCATTTTCAACTGTGAAGAGACATCTTAACTCTGCCTAGGGACCATGTTCCTGAGTCATGGAAATGCCTCTGTGTGTAGTTGGGCAGATGGGACAAGCTAGGGATCCTGCTTGCTTCTGGAGTTCTTGGATCTTGTGGATAGGCTAGTATTGGAGATCTTAATTACTCTGGGTGTACATTTAGAGGGTTCAGGGTTCCATGCAAACTACAGCTTGTTTTGGGTAATCTCAAATTCAACGTGCACAGCTAGAAAGATTTTGTCTTTGGTGTGTACAATTGTATCTGATCTGAGTATGAAACATATTAGACAAAGTCTTTAGGCAGGAGATCACTCCCTGTGCATTTTGACAATTGTGAATGTCATTTACCTATGGAATTGAGCCAACCAATATTGTACTCAGGAGAAATTTCCCTTACAGTGAGAACAATTAACCAATGGAATGGTTAATTGTATCCAGAAATTATGGATGCTCCATCACTGGAGCTTTTTAAGAAGAGATTGGACAGCCATATATCTGAAATGGCATAGGCTCTCCTGTTTGAGCAGGGGATTAGACTAAAACCTCAAAAGTTCCTTTCAACTCTGTTATTCTGTTTGCTTCAAACTGAATATACTTCATAAATTGGCATAAGAAAAATTGAGAAGAACCATTTGTTACTTGTGAATGATGCTAGATATAGATTGCTTTAAGGTAAGAAGGCAGGGTTAACTAATGTTTATCTTCACTCCATGTTACTTCCATTAATTAACCTTAATCAGAATTGTAAAACCTTGACTAATAAATGCATGTAATTTTGACATAGATAGATTACATTTCTAAACTGTTTCTTTTAATACATATATACACTCAGCTCAAATCTCATCTCTTTATATTACTATTATTCAAATTTCTTGAATGTCTAGATAGAGTTCATATTTCTACAAAATTCATGGTTTTTAAACCATTCCAACTAAATGGAGAGAAAAAAGATTAAAGAGCTTATAATTTGCAAATAAGCACATGATGTCTGGGGTAATTTAAAAGTAAATGCTCCCCCATTTTAATCAAGTATTTGCTATATCATTTGAAGCATGGCTTCACTTAACGGTGGCCATTAAAATAGTTCTTAAATGTAATCACTCATGTCTTCTATTTTCTTTGAAATAAAATAGCTGAGCTCTTTTAGATATGGAAATCTGTGCAAAGAAATGATGATTTGCTTTCAACTGCAGCCTGTCTCTTTGCATCAATAAATAACTGCAAGTTCAAATAAAACTGACACTAGTTATCTAATACCAAAGTCTGTGAAATATGAGGCAACTGGATTTCTAGGTTTCCAATCACTTCCATGCAAGGCTAAGATCAACATGATAGGATAAAAGGGATCCTCATTAAGAAGCAGATCTGCAACACCATAGAAAATCTAATTAGGAAGGCCAGTATTAGAGTTGTTAGTACTTTGGAAAGAGCAGATAAATACTACAGCTGAATCCACTTGAACAAGAAATAGTAAGAACTTCTCCTATCTCAGGGTAGTTTCAATCAATTCAATTTATTACAGTCGTAGACCAGAGACCAGAACAAATTAAAATAATCAGTAAATATACAGTTAAAAACTCTAGTATAAAATAATAAAAAACAGTTAAAATCTATGATAAAATCCAGTCTGCCAATTATACATGGTCTAATTATACTAAAATTACAATCCATAAACTGTGTGGCCCATAGTCAGTTTAATGCTAAAAGGAAAAGGAATAAGCAGTGCAATGGGTTTGCCACATTTGACATGTGTTTCCGATGAATCCCCAGTGCTGCTGTGCAGAACCTGCACTGTAGTTAAAAATATGAAATATGTATGCATACATATGTACACACACACATTATTATTATTAGTTAATTAGAGGGTTTTCTTTAAGAATTCTGTAGAGTTTTTATTACTGAAAGCTGTCACGAAATATTGTTGTACACTGTCATCCAAAGAGGCAAACATTAGTGACCAAATAAAATCTACATGATCCGTAGAGTGATATCTCTAAAGGAAAAAAATAGCACTTACACTAAATGTTTCTAAGTGGTGCTGCTGAAATCTGGAATCATCAATCCGAGAGACAATCTGGCAATTTTTTCCTACACAATCAGCCATTGGATCAAGCCCTTTATGCTTTCTCATGCTATTTAATAATTCTCATATTATGGGAATGACGAGGGCTACATTCACTTTTAGCTGTGTTATTTTAAATTGTGCATTGATCAATTGGCTGGTTTTTTGCCAATGTATTGTAATATTAAAATTCATACACTGTCTTGAGTTTGGCAAGAGGGCAACAAAACTTTATGCAGAAACAAATGCAAGGGTGGAAGTGAGCTGGATGGATTGCGTTTAGATGAATGAATTTGCCCAGCTGCTATGAAGGATATGATATTTCTGCAGGGATATATCAATGGCGCCAAAGATAGGGTGGTCTGGTAGCTCATCAAAGAAGCTCATTCCAAGCTAGCCTGGAATCTTAAAAATTTGTTATTAGCCTGAAGATGATGTACTCAGTTTCTACTAGGGCTGTGCATAGAGTAGTTGACTCAATTCAGGAGCTAAACTACATGTCCTAAGAATCAGCTTGGATTGTACAGAAGACATTTTGACTTCCTGTGATGCAGGAAGGCAGTTTTTTCTGTGAAGCTTTTCTTACATCTTTAAAATATTGTTCAGGGCTGTCTTTACCCTATTGTACTTTAAAAAAGAGAGAGAGAGAGAGACGGTGAGGTTATCATTGTTATTCAACAGCATCCTGTTTCCAAGATTCCTCTCTCTTCTAAGCAGTCAACAACAAAATAATTTCTGCAGGAAAACTCTGCAGAGACAAATTCAAGCTGAAAATAATGAAATAACTTCCTCCATCTAATAAATGCTTGAGTAGGGAATTGGACTAGAAGCCCTTCAAGATCCAGGATATGCTAGAAGTTCCTAGAAAGAAGTAGAACAGTGTATTTGTATGTACCATTTAGTTCAAATCTAATATAATATGTAGACTTTCAACTGGCATAAAAAGTGATGAAAGTATAACTTTGATTAACAGATAACAGAATAATAGAATAACAGAGTTGGAAGGGACCTTGGAGGGCTTCTAGTCCAATCCCCTGCTCAAGCAAGAAATCCTATACAATTTCAGACAAATGGTTGTCCAGTCTCTTCTTAAAAACCTCCAGAATTGTACCATGTTTTTCCCAAAATACAACCTATCATATAAATAATTCCTAGCTTGATTTTTATGTTTGTGCTTAATAAAAGCCCCATCCCAAAAGTAAGCCCTAGTTAAGACCCCACCCACCCCATCCCATCAACTGGTTGTACGAGATGGAATAGTCACATGTATAAAAATCAAGCTAGGGTGGTGGGGTTGAGCTGCCCTACATGCTCTGCATATGCATACCTTAGGACCACTGCAGCCAGGCCTCCCATACCCCAATACCTGCAATGCTGCTGCCTGACTTCAGCACTGGTGTGATGGCACTGGCATAATGTGCAATGTGGCCTCCTGATGTGAGCGGCGGCACTGGCATGAGGTGCCACATGGCATCTGGCCATGAGTGGCCGCAGAAGAAGTTGGGCAGTGGCACGACAGGTGTCGGGGCGTGGGAAGCCTGGCTGCAATGGTCCTAAGGTAAGCAGGTAAGACATTCCCCCAAAATAAGACCTGGGGCTTATTTTGGAGTCCAGAAGAAAATAAGACAGAGTATTATTTCAGTGAAACATAGTAGTAACCCCAGCTTCTAGCAGCAAGCCATTCCACTGGTTAATTGTTTTGAATTTCAGGACATTTCTCTTTAATTCAAGGTTGCTTCTCTTGTTGATTAGTTTCCATCTGTTGATTCTTGTCCTGCCTTCAAGTGCTTTGGAGAATAGCTGGACTCCTTCTTGGTGGCAGCCCACAAACATTGGAATACTACTATCATATCACCCTAATTATTCTTTTCATTAAACTAGACATACCCAATTCCTGCAATCATTCTTTATATATTTTAGTCTTCATTGTTCCTGAGCCACAAACTTTTTGTACAAAAAGTACAAAATGTTCTGACTGCTTTATTACAAATAGGAAGCTTAAGCCTAAATTACTGATCAATAATGCACTTGATTTATCATGGGACTAACATCAAGAAGGCAGAGAAATCAAAACTGGCCCTTCACTTGAGAGAGACCACCAGCTGCTCTGGAGCAAAGGAACCCATTGCTTTAGGTGAAGCTAGCTCCAAATGAAAAGAAGTTTTATCCTGACTAGCTCAAGGTTGACTCAGCCTTCCATCCTCCCAAGGTTGGTAAAATGAGGATCCAGATGTAAGCTGTAAACTACTTAAAGAGGGCTGTAAAGCATTACGTAGAGGTATTACTATGTTTATGTGATATTGGATAAATCAGGAAAGACCCAGTTCATGCCTCTGTTGTGAACTTTACTGGTTAGTCTTAAGCAGGTACTGCTTTGTTAATTACCCACAGGCAAAATTCTTAGCTGTTTAAGCTCACTGATGGTTTCTCCCCTAACATCTGTAGTTTGTAGATAATAAGAGCTGATGTAAAGGTTGATACAACTAGCGAATATGTGTGAAGCCCTGTAGAAATTTCTTATTAAATTTTAAGATCCTAATTCAATTTCACTCAGTGCACAGTGGGAAGAAAAGAAGAGGTGCCAGCAGTAGGAGTCTCTAGCTCATGAAGTCATTAATGAAAAATGGCACCATAAAGAAAATGTTCAAAATGTCCTTTTAGTCCCAGAAATTATGGTGGCTTTGCTGTTTTTACTTAATGGTTTTCAGCAGACCAGGCCATTCCATTGAACTATACAGAGTAGAGGATTCCTATGAATGCAGTACATATGGTTCAGTGGGCATTATTTCAGTGAGGAGATCACACACCAGTTCCAGTCATCACTGTTTCACCCTACAGTGTATGTTAGCCAAGAGTGATGCATTTCCCTGATAGGAACTGTTGTGTATACAATAAATGCAATAAAGGTCCAAGCTTGGGGTAAAGTGCAGGGTTCTGGCCCTGCACTTCTGATTGGTTATCAGCAGCTTGACCAGGATTGGTCAGCTATAACAAACCTGATTGGTCTTTAACTAAGGGTTTTCATTGGTTATTAGAAATAGTGTTCGTAGTTGATTATTGGTCAAATCATGCATAAGGTGCCTATATAAGGCAAAGAGAACCGTTATGGCTTATATATGCACGATGTAAATAAAGAATTGAAGTTCACTGTTCCAAGCTGTCTCCAATTATTATGACTCATGCGCAGTACTTAACAGGAACCATTTTATTTGTCCCTCTTAGTGTAAATAGTGCAGCCAATGTATCTGCCTAGTAAAAAAATTGTAATAGGTGATGCTTCTGAGGATTAAAATGCTAGTCTTGAAGTTCTACTTTTGGGCAAAACTCCCAAAGTAAAATTTATTGAGAGGTGATTAACATGAAACACTAGAGCTTCAAAATCTTATGCTAAATGTAGATCTCTATAGTTTTCATACTAATGAAGAAATTGTGACTATTCAGGTCACATTCCTGTAAAGTGTGAAAGTGGGAGGTCCTGATATGGATTAGTTGAACTTGTGACTCAGAATGCACAATCCATCTGGACACATAGCAGGTTACTAGTGTGATTTTGCACCCTTATCATATAATATCATGTCGCAGTGGAGTTGGCTTCTTAACCTCAATTTTTTTCTACCCTCATCCTATTTTACAAGGTTCCTTACTGAAGACTTCATTTAAAATCTTTAAATAATATCATCATCTTGTAAGATCTTTTCTGAACATATTGAAATTTCACCACCACTGGGCTGTGACAAATAGGCTACAGAGCAATACTCTACTTCAGCTATTGTTCCCCAGCAACTGTAATCTGGAAATTTTCTACTAAAATTTTAGTAGTAATATTGGGTGTTCAAAATCACCAAGTCTTGACTTAGACCTATCCTTAACAAGTTTTTCAAATCTCCTTTAAAAGTAATCCAACAACAATCCTCTGTTTGAGTTGTCATCATTTTTGTCTCAGAAAAAACATGCGCTCTAGCAAATTTTCAGCCTCAATATACATTTATCCATATACTCAAATGTCTTATTGTTTTAAAATATTTTAGTACTTTTAATTGCACTAGAGCAAGGGTGTCAAACTCAATTTAATTGTGGGCCACATCAGGGTTGTGTTTGACCTTAGGGGAGGGCATGGCCAGCTCATGTCAGGGCACCTGTGATGGCCCAAGCACTCTGTCAGCAAATATGGGCTCCAAAAGCTCTGTTTTCTGCTGCAATGGCCTCTTGCAACCCTCTGCCAATGAAAACGGAGCTCAGCACGGCTGCATGCAGTGCTCCTGAGTTTGTTTTTTACTGGCAGAGGAATCATGGGCTAATCCTTCTCTGTTTCCAAGGCAGCCCCGTGGGCCAGATCTAAGCACCCTGAAGGCCCAATCCGCCCTGTAAGTCTTGAATTTGACACCCCTGTTGTTGTGAATCAATAAATACTTAATAAAGATTATTAAGAGCTTGAAGCAAAGTGCAGGGTTCTGGCCCTGCACTTCTGATTGGCCGATAATAGCGACATCGGATTGGTCCGTTCAGGAGAATCTGATTGGCTATTAACGAGCCTCTTCTATTGGTTAATGGAGCTAGTGCTCCCCGTGTTTCATTGGTTAAATAAGTTAATAGTTGCCTATATAAAGGGGCCCATTGCGGCCATTGAGCTGAGCTATTTTCACATGTAAATAAAGAGTTTGAAGTCCACTATTCACTGGCTCGTCTCCATCCTTTGCACCCATGCACAGAACTTAACACATGTAATAGAGAAAGCACAAGGAAGGGGGGGGGAGGAAGAAAGCAAGGTAAAGAAAAAGCAAAGAAATATTTAAATGATCTTAAACAGAAATTTAAACAAAAACATAAGAAAGCACAATATTACAAGCAAGATGCTCTTCCATCAGCTGCTGGGAGCCCTACTTTAAGCAACAGAGATACAGCAAGACCCTTCATGCACAGCACTAAATGCTCATGCCAGCATAGAAGCTCCATCTCAATGAGCAATTTTCAGGGCTTTTATTGAAATGTGCCTCAAAATTTCATGGCCTTCCTGTTGTGAATGAATAAATGTTAAATAAAGTTATCTTGAGCTTGAAGTCAAGTGCAGGGTTCTGGCCCTGCACTTCTGATTGGCTGTTAATGGCAGGATCGGATTGGTCCGTTCAGGAGAATCTGATTGGCCATTAACGGGCCATTCTCATTGGTTAACGGAGCTAGCGCTCCTGGATTGCTATTGATTGAATAGTTAATGGGTTGCCTATATAAGGAAGATGACAGCAGCCGTCCAGTTTGAGCTGTCACACCATGTAAATAAAGAGTTGAAGTTCACCGTTTCAACAGCTTGTCTCCATTCTTTCTCGCCCATGCTCCAAACTTAACACTGGCGATGAGGATGGGATATGGAGACGTCAGAGCTGACTGAACAAAGAAGAAAATAACCGAGCACATGACTGACAACGCACAACGGCGGAACCATGTCCAGCGGCGTCATACCACCCACTCCGTTCGACCCAGCGCAAGAGGACTGGGAGTCCTATATGGATCATTTCCAAATGTTCTTGGAAACAAACAGTTTGAAGGATGCCACAACCAGGAAGAAACGGGCGGTATTCCTAACGCATTGCGGGCCAACCGTATTCAAGATGGCCAAGGCCCTGGCAAAACCGGCTGAAGTGAAGGCTATGGACTGGGACGTCCTCGAACCCCTACTGAGGGCCCACTATGCACCAACCGGACCAACGCTTGTAAGGTGGCACGAGTTCTACCAAAGAAACCAGTGGAAAGGAGAGAGTGTTGCCGATTTCGTTGCAGACCTCCGAAACCTGGGAGGCCTCTGCAGGTTCGCTGACCTGGAAGAGGCTTTGAGAGATCGAATAGTCCTGGGACTAGATGCACTAAACGTACAGAGTAAGCTGATTGTGAAAGGCGACATGAGCCTTGTCGATGCTATCGCGGATGCTACTGCAGCAGAAGCAACCAGGAAGTCGGCTGCCCAACTACGTCGAAACCGCGCTCCGGTACACCAACCGACCGGCGAAATTTCACCCAAGTCAGAAGGACAGCTTCTGACGACCCACCACGAGGACCTCTATTCGTCGTCAGACAGCGATGAAGAAGAGGTCCATCGATTGCGGTCTGATCGGGACCAGTACCCGAAGTCCCTACACCCCTGCACTGGCTGTAGGGCCAACCATTCCAGGTCCGAATGCAAATACCACGATGCACTCTGCCATGAGTGCGGGAAGAGAGGCCACATCGGACGGGTTTGCCGAAGCTTCCAAGGACCCGGCCAGGCCTCAAAGGGGGCTAACTATTGCCAATCGACAGGAAACCGTTCTGTAAGGCGAGAACCAGTAAACCACTCCTACAGAAACCGAACCTTGAATCGCTCTATGAAGCGAGAAGAGGCTCACCAAACTATCACTATCGGTCATGCCTCTTCCTTGGATGCCAAGAAAATCCGAATTACAGTGGCCATTGAAAAGCAGCCTTGCCAAATGGAAGTCGACTCGGGATCGTCCCTCTCGATGGTTTCCTGGAGGACCCTCAAGCAACTCATCCCTACTATCTGGCCCCAAGACCTCCGTTCCCAAAGACTTATTCTTAAAGACTATCAGGGGAATCGGATTCCAGTCATTGGATCCAGCCGAGTCCGGGTCTCATTCAAGAACCGCATGGCGTACTTACCTCTGACTGTGATCGACAAAGATCGGCCTAGCCTGCTAGGTCTCCAATGGTTCGCGCCACTTGGCATTGAAGTGGCAGGCATTAACCGAATCGGCGGCAGTGACTGGGAGGAGGACCTCTTCCATGAATTCAGGGACATCTTCGCAGAAAAGCTAGGTGAGTACAAGGGGACCCCGATTCGTTCAGCCTTAATCCCAAAATAGCTCCCATCCGCCTCAAGCCCCGTTGAGTCCCATTTGCCCAAAAGCCGAAAATCAATGAACAGCTTGATAAGTTAATAGCCCAGGGAGTGCTAGAGCCAACCGATCTCTCTCCCTGGGAGACCCCAATCGTGACACCCATTAAGCCGGATGGTTCGATTAGAATTTGTGGGGACTACCGGGCTTCCCTGAACCACGCCCTGCAGCAAAACGCATATCCGCTGCCGGTGGTGCAGCACCTCCTCCATTCCCTAGGGGGGTGGAAAAGTCTTCGCTAAACTAGACTTAGCTCAGGCATATCAACAACTACCAGTTGATGAAAAAACGGCACAGGCCCAGACGATTGTGACGCACCGAGGTGCCTTTAAATGTACCCGGCTCCAGTTCGGAGTCAGTGTAGCTCCGGGGATCTTTCAGAGCCTTATGGAAAGGCTACTACAAGGGATTAAAGGTGTGGTCCCCTATTTTGATGATGTGTTAATTGCTGCCCCTACTACAAAAATCTTACGGGATCGTTTAAAATTAGTTCCACAGAAATTCAAAGACGCAGGTCTTAAAGTGAAAAAGAATAATTGTAAACTGTGTATAGATCGTGTTGAATTTTTAGGGTATTTAATTGACAGTCAGGGTATTCACCCTACCGACAGTAAATTGAGAGCAATAAAAAACGCTCCCAGACCCCGGAATAAGGCCGACCTCCAGGCGTTTCTAGGCCTTATCAACTTTTATAACGTATTTCTGCCGCACAAAGCAACTGTCGCTGAACCTTTACATTGTTTCCTGGACAAAAATGCAATTTGGATATGGGGTCATAGACAAGAGCAGGCGTTCCGTAATGTGAAAAAACTACTGACTTCTGACACTGTACTCATGCAGTACAATGAGACCTTGCCGATAAATATCACGTGCGATGCATCGCCTTTCAGAGTGGGCACCATTTTGAGCCACGTATTGCCTAATGGTAGCGAAGCCTCTGTTGCATATTTTTCAAAGACGCTTTCGAAAACCGAGCGAAATTATAGCCAGATTGATAAAGAAGCCCTTGCGATTGTGTCTGCCATTAAAAGATTTCACGAGTATGTGTGTGGCCGGGCTTTTACTATCGTGACTGACCACAAACCATTGCTGGTGATAATAGCCGGAGATAAACCGACTCCCTATGTATTATCTCCCAGGATGACTCGCTGGTCAGAATTCTTGGCTGCTTATAATTATCGGCTGCAATACCGCCTGGGGAAAGCCATTCCCCATGCTGACGCATTGAGCCGAGCACCGCTTCCAGAGACTCTCAACGACCCCGTGCCTACAGTAACCACGTTGCAGATTGAGACACTTCACACACCGCCATTAACCGCCCATGATATCGTGAGAGAAACAAGACGTGACCCCACCTTAGCGCGAGTCCTCAGTTGGGTGGAACACGGATGGCCATTGGACCAAATACCAGACGACTTCGCAACATTCAAAAGTCGACAAACAGAGTTATTTTCTCAAAAGGGCTGTATCATCTGGGGTGATAGAGTCGTTATCCCAGAGCGACTCCAACAAGCAGTACTGAGAACCTTGCACGATGGCCACCCCGGTATAGTGCGAATGAAAGCCCTCGCACGAAGCTTCGCATGGTGGCCAGGCATCGACAAGCAAATCGAGACTTGGGTTAAAGCTTGTCATAGATGCCAAGAAGTAAGCAATGCCCCACCAAAGGCAATCCCAACCGAATGGGAGACACCGCGGGGACCCTGGTCCCGTATCCATCTGGATTTTGCTGGGCCGACCAAAGGCCATAACTTCTTGTTAACTGTAGACACCTACTCGAATTGGCTTGAGATCTACTGTATGAGGAACACGACCACAGAAGCAGTCATCAAAAGACTAGAAAGACTGTTTGCAACCCACAGATTACCAGACGTTCTGGTATCCGACAACGGGCCCCAATTTACTGCGCTGTCCTTTGAGTACTACCTGGCTGACCGGGGTATCCGACATGCTCTCACTTCGCCTGGGCACCCTGCGGCCAACGGTAGGGCTGAGTGCATGGTTCAATTCATCAAGAAAACACTCCAAAAAATAGACCACAACAACATCGAAGAGAAAATCAACCGAATCCTTTTTCTACAGCACATCACACCTCACAGTGTCACCAATAAAACTCCCGCCGAGCTGCTAATGGGACGGAAGCTCCGCTCCCACCTAAACTGGTTAAACCCAGCTTACGAACCGGAAAAACCACTCGGATCCAGCGGCCGATGCTGTACCTTCCAGGTAGGCGATTTGGTGTACACTAAAAACCTATCGGGCGATCCGCTGTGGGTAGAAGCGACGGGAATCCGTGTAACCGGCGCAAGATCATACCTTGTACAGTGCCCTGACAATAGACTTTGGAAGCGCCATATCGATCAACTACGATCACGGCTGCAGTCAGGCAATTCCAAACTCCCTTATGACCAAACCGAGAGGGGGGGAGATACAGAGGAAGACGAATTTCAACTAAAGGAAAATCCCTCTGAAGGGAACGATAGCGGAACAGAGACACGGGAACTGGAACCAGGGATGGGAGTAAGTTCACCTCAGGGAGTTGCCGAAGA
>BHEV01053452.1:0-14519 GCA_004319985.1 Emydocephalus ijimae
GCAGCGATTCAGGTCTCCCGCTTTTGGTTTGAACCAATCGCGGGAGACTCCGAATGGGCCAATCAGCGCGGCTCGCCTGGCTAATCAGAAATCCCCGCGTTTTAGCCAATCAAAACGCGGGGATTTCGAGTATGTATATTAGGACAGAACAATTAGCATGGATATTCCCAAAGGGATTTTCCTTATTTCCCACCTTTACATTTTAATATACACAACAGCAGCAAGAAGACAAGAGATGGAAGGTAGGAATCAGATTTTCGCTTCTCTGTTCTGCACCATGAAGAAAACCCTCTGGTGGATGGGGATGTATGTGTGTGTGTGTGTGTGTGTGTGTGTGTGAGAGAGAGAGAGAGAGAGAGAGAGAGAGAGAGAGAGTTTAAAATAAAAAGACTGTGCACATTATGTGCGGCAATATATATTCTCCATGGGAAGAAGCAATCCCTGTTCTGTATTGATGAAATTGGGACTGAGATTTTTCAAAAATTGTTTTTCTAAATAAAGCCAAGAGCAGGCCTCTTCCAACTACCGAAGTAAATGTTTCAATAGAACATTTGGCAGATAAACCTTCTAAAGAGGGCATGTAAAAATCCAGCAATGTAATTTTATTCCCCTGCAAATACGGTAAATAGGCAAGCTACAGTAGTCTTGGCCAAAAAAAAAAAAACCAGTGTAGGACATCATTTGGATCTTTCACATATGTCACACATACACACACACACACAGAGGCTCATTGAGAAGCATCAAACTATGAGCCATAAGGAAAATAAGAAATCAAAAGGACTTGCTTCCTCTTTAAGATCCACAGTTGCTGAAAGATTTTTTTTTAATTGTCTAGTATGTTTAAACTGAGATCCTGCAAGGTGGCATCCTATAAATGGAACACTGTTTTTTGTCTATTACACGACATTTGTGTCACCCAACTTAGTTTCCTTCATGCAGTCATAACTGGTGAGAAGAAAAGAGATCTTCTTCCTATTGTAGGCATGTTGTGATTTGTGTCTGTACATGTGCATGTATACCTCTCTCCATATATATTCCTCATATGTTGGGAGGATTAAAGTCTGCACAAAGACACAATGAGGGCATATGCTATTACCTTTCCTCCCCTTCATTACCCCTAATCTTCCTATATTGACAGGAAATGTCTGTAAGGAGAGTGTAACTAGATTTCATGGAGCGATTGCAACTCTCCACCCAAGCGCAAATCTTAATTTTGCTGAACTCATGCTCCTGGAGCAGATTGTACAAAAGTATGTTTCACTTAAATATGGTTACATCTTCCCTACAGGCAGCCCATTATACCCCAATCATTCATTTTTAAAATCACATTTCTCTGTGATTTTTCAGAGTGCAACTATGATATAACCCAAAGTTAGGACAAATGTTTACATTTTTGTTTCCCAATAGAACAGAACAGGATATTAAATTGTCACAACCTCATTAAAATAGCCAGAGACTAAACCTGATTTTGTTTTGTTTTCAAAAAGATGCCATCAAAACTCAGGAGAAAATTATAATGCTTTATCTGGAAAATTTCCTGCCAAATTTCAGCAGGGTGATTTTGCTTTGATTTTATCGATTTGTGCATGCTAAGCAAAACATACCAAAGCATCAGGTGGCCCAGGAGGCAAAAAACCTAGCACTTTACACCAAATACATCACTTTTGTGGGGGAGGATTGCAGAGTGGGTGAGTGTTGACTGTGTGTATATAGGAATAGCACTTAGACTTAGTGTCCCATAGTGCTTTTCAGCATTCCCTGAGCTCAGAGGTGGTATTCAGCAGGTTTTGACAAGTTCTGGAGAACCGGTAGCAGAAATTTTGAGTAATTCGGAGAACCGGCCAATACCACCTCTGACTGGCCCAGCCCCCATCTATTCTCTGCCTCCTCAGTCCCAGCTGATCGACTGAGTCTTCTTTTGTTGCCCTGCACAGGAGAACGGAGCTGGAAAGCAGGTTAGTGGGGGGGGAGGGAATGGGATTGTGCAGTAACCTTCCCCTGCCACACCCACCAAGCCACACCCTGCCCAGCAAGCCATGCCCACAGAACTGGTAGAAAAAGATTTTGAATCCCATCACTGCCTGAGTGGTTTACAAATGTCAGCATATTGCCCCCACCAATGGGGGTCCTCATTTTACTGACCTCAGAAGGATGGAAGGTTGGGTCAACCTTGAGTTCCATCAGGATCGGACTCCAGACTGCGGGACAGAGTTAGCCTGTAATACTGCATTTTAATCATTATGCCAAGGCTACTATATATATCAGGTGGGGGTAGTTTGTTGTCTGCCAGGCCTCCTTCAAGTACAGATTAGTGGAAGCTGAACTTGAACGTTTTCATTTCCACTATCCCTTTCCCAAAAAATAAAAGTCCAATTAGTAGATTTAGCAACCTGTTTGATTTTAATTGCTTGCTCCAGGACTCAGGGGTTGTTTAGAAAATCTAAAAGATTATAATTTGAGTTAGTTTCTGTTAAGTTTGGAGCATGGGCGCGAATAATGGAGACGAGCCGGTAAAACGGTGAACTTCAACTCTTTATTTACATGGTGTGACAGCTCAAAATAATGGCTGCGATAGCCTTCCTTATATAGGCAACTTATTAGATATTCAACCAATGAAAACCAGGGAGCGCTAGCTCCGTTAACCAATAAGAGAGGCTCGTTAATGGCCAATCAGATCCACCAGAATGGACCAATCTGATATCACCATTAACGGCCAATCAGAAGTGCAGGGCCAGAACCCTGCACTTGACTTCAAGCTCAGATAACTTTATTAACACATTTATTCATTCACAACACTCCTTCCCCCCGGGTTCCGTTTACGGGGTGCAGTTACGTAGTCCTTGAGGTAGGACGGTTGCTTTGTTATTCTTGTTGACTTTCGTTGTGCCCCCGGTATTTGGCTGCACTCTTGACGAGGTAGGGTGTTGTTTGGTGAAGGTGGTGCCTCTGACTCTGAGTTCGAATTTCCATTGTCACCAACATCTTCGGTATCCCTGAGAGGCAAACTCACTCCCATCCCTGATTCCTCTTCACGTGTTTCCGTTACGCTATCGTTCCTTTCATTAAAGTTTTCTGCAATTTCAAGTTCATCTTCCTCTGTATCTCCCCCCCCCCTCAGTTAGGGCATCAGGGAACTCGGAGATCCCTGACTGCAGCCTTGATCGTAGTTGATCAATATGGCACTTCCATAGTCTATCATTGCGGCATTGCATGAGGTAAGATCTAGGGCCGGTTACGCGGACCACAGTCGCTTCGACCCACAACGGATCACCCGACATATTTTTAGCGAATACCAAGTCGCCTACCTGGAAGGTACGGCATCGCCCGCTGGATCCGTGTGGTTTCTCAGGTTCGTAGGAGGGGTGTAGGTGGTCGAGGTGGGAGCGGAGCTTCCGCCCCATTAGAGATTCTGCAGGAGTTTTGTTGGTGATGCTGTGTGGAGTGATATGCTGCAAAAAGAGGATCCAATTTATTTTTTCTTCGATTTTGTCATAGTCCATTTTTTGTAGCGTTTTCTTGACGAATTGTACCATGCACTCGGCCCTTCTGTTGGCCGCAGGATGCGCAGGCGACATCAGCACATGGCGAATACCGCAGTCCGCCAGGTACTGTTCAAAGGACAGCGTGGTAAATTGGGGCCCATTGTCGGATACCAGAACGTCTGGTAATCCGTGTGTTGCAAACTGTCTGCCCAGTTTCTCAATGACCGCTTCGGTTGTTGTGTTCTTCATTAGATGGATTTCGAGCTAGTTCGAGTAGGCATCTACTGTTAGCAAGAATGTGTGGCCTTTGGTAGGTCCAGCAAAATCCAGATGGATACGGGACCAGGGTCCCCGCGGTGTTTCCCATTCGGTTGGGATTGCTTTTGGTGGGACGTTGCTTACTTCCTGGCATTTGTGACAAGCTTTGACCCATGTCTCGATTTGCTTGTCGATGCCTGGCCACCATGCGTAGCTTCATGTGAGGGCTTTCATGTGCACGATGCCAGGGTGGCCATCGTGCAAGGTTCTCAGGACTGCTCGTTGAAGTCGCTCTGGGACAACGACTCTATCTCCCCAGATAGCACAGCCCTTTTGTGAGAACAGTTCGGTTTGACGACTCTTGAATGGGGCGTAGTCATCTGGTACCTGGTCCAATGGCCATCCGCGTTCCACCCAACTGAGGACTCGCGCTAAGGTGGGGTCGCGTTTTGTTTCCCTCACGATATCTCGGGCTGTTAATGGCGGCGTGCTAAGCATCTCGATCTGCAACGTTGTCACTGTAGGCGCAGGGTCATCACTGGTCTCTGGAAGCGGTGCTCGGCTCAAGGCGTCGGCGTGGGGAATGGCTTTCCCCAGGCGGTGTTGCAGCCGATAATTATAAGCAGCCAAGAATTCTCACCAACGAGTCATTCTTGGAGATAGTATATAGGGGGTCGGTTTATCTCCGGCTATTATTCCCAGTAAAGGTTTGTGGTCAGTCACTAAAGTGAAAGCTCGGCCGTACACGTACTCATGAAATCTTTTGACAGCAGACACAATTGCAAGGGCTTCTTTATCAATCTGACTGTAATTGCGTTCTGCTTTTGAAAGTGTCTTTGAGAAATAGGCAACAGGGGCTTCGTTACCATTTGGCAAAACGTGGCTCAAAATGGCGCCTACCCCGAAAGGCGATGCATCACACGTGATCGTTAATGGCAAGGTCTCATTGTACTGCATTTGTACAGCGTCAGAAGTCAGTAGTTTTTTTACATTTTGGAATGCCTGCTCTTCTCTATGTCCCCAAACCCAAATTGCTTTTTTGTCCAATAAACGGTGTAGGGGTTCAGCCACCGTTGCCTTGTGTGGGAGGAATACGTTATAAGTGTTGATAAGGCCTAGAAACGCCTGGAGGTCGGCCTTATTCTGTGGTTTGGGAGCATTTTTGATTGCCCTCAGTTTGCTGTCAGTAGGGTGAATGCCCTGGCTATCAATCAAATATCCCAAGAATTCGACATGATCTGTACACAATTTACACTTATTTTTCTTCACTTTAAGATCTGCGTCTTTGAATTTCTGGAACACCATCCTCAGCCAGTCCCGTAAAAGTTTCGGGGTAGGGGCAGCAATTAACACATCATCAAAGTATGGAACAACGCCTTTTATCCCCTGTAAAAGTCTTTCCATCAAGCTCTGGAAGATCCCCGGGGTTACACTCACTCCGAATTGGAGTCAGGTACATTTAAAAGCACCATGGTGCGTCATGATCGTCTGTGCCTGTGCCGTTTTTCGTCTCCCGGCAGTTGTTGATATGCCTGAGCTAAGTCTAGTTTAGCGAAGACTTTTCCGCCCCCCATGGAATGGAGGAAGTGCTGCACCACCGGTACTGGATATGCGTTTTGCTGCAGGGCATGGTTCAGGGTGGCTCAGTAGTCCCCACAAATTCGTATTGATCCATCCAGCTGAATGGGTGTCATGATTGGGGTCTCCCAGGGAGAGTGATCGGTGGGCTCTAACACACCCTGGGCTATCAATTTATCCAGTTGCTCGTCAATCTTGGTTTAAGGGCGAATGGAACCCGATGAGGCTTAAGGCGGATGGGAGCTACTTTTGGATTAAGGTTAAATGATATCGGAGTCCCCTTGTACTCGCCTAGTTTTTCTGCGAAGACATCCTTGAATTCTTGGACGAGATCCTCCTCCCAGTTGCTGCTGCCAATTCGGTTAATGCCTGCCACTTCAATGCCAAGTGGAGTGAACCATTGGAGGCCTAACAGGATAGGCCGGTCCTTATCAATCATGGTCAGGGGTAGGTATGCTGTACAGTTCTTGAACGAGACCCGGACTCGACTGGATCCTATGACTGGAATCCGATTCCCCTGATAGTCTTTAAGTATAAGTCTTTGGAAACGGAGGTCTTGTCGCCGGACCGTAGGGATGAGCCGCTTGAGGGTCTTCCAGGAAACCATCGAGAGGGACGATCCTGAGTCGACTTCCATCAGGCAGGGCTGGTTTTCGATGGCCACTTTAACCCGGATTTTCTTGGCATCCAAGGAGGAGGCGTGACCAATAGTGATAGTTTGGTGAGCCTCTTCTCGCTTCGTGGGGCGGTTTAGGGTTCTGTTTCTGTAGGAGTGGTCAACTGGTTCTTGCCTTACAGGACGGTTTCCTGTCGATTGGCGATAGCTAGCCCCTTTTGAGGGCTGGCTGAATCTTGTAAAACTTCTGCAGACCCATCCAATATGGCCTCGTTTCCTGCACTCATGGCAGAGCACGTTGCGGAATTTGCATTTGGACCGGGAGTGGCTTGCCCCACAACCAGCGCAAGGTTGTTGGGACTTCTGGTAATGGTCCCGTTCAGACTGCAGTCGATGGACCTCTTCTTCATCGCTGTCTAACGATGAAGAGAGGTCCTCATGGTGGGCCGTCACGAGCTGTCCATCTGACTTGGGTGAAATGTCGCCGGTCGGTTAGTGAACCGGAGCGCGGTTGCGGCGCATCCGGGCAGCCGACTTCCTGGTTGCTTCTGCTGCAGTAGCGTCAGCGATAGCATCTGCAAGGCTGATGTCGCCTTTCGCCATCAGCTTACTCTGCACGTGTGGTGCATCTAGTCCCAGAATTATTCGGTCTCTCAGGGCCTCTTCCAGGTCGGCGAACCCGCAGAGGCCTCCCAGGTTCCAGAGATCCGCGATGAAATCTGCAATGCTCTCTCCTTTCCACTGGTCTCTCTGGTAAAATTCATGGCGCCTCATGAGTGTTGGCATGGTCGGTGCATAGTGGGCTCTCAGTAGGGGTTCGAGGACGTCCCAGTCCATAGACTTTACTTCTGCCGGTTTCGCTAGTGCCTTAGCCATCTTGAATACGGTTGGCCCACAATGCGTTAGGAATACTGCCTGTTTCTTCCCGGTAGTGGCATCCTTCAAATTGTTGGTTTCCAAGAATATTTGGAAATGATCAATATGGGAGTCCCAGTCTTCTTGTGCTGGGTCGAATGGAGTGGGTAGTATGACGCCGCCGGACATGATTCCGCCGTTGTGCGTTTCCACCACGTGCTCGGTTATCATTCTTCATTGCTCAGTCGGCTCTGACATCTCCAGATCCCACCCTCGTCTCCAGTGTTAAGTTTGGAGCATGGGCGCGAATAATGGAGACGAGCCGGTAAAACGGTGAACTTCAACTCTTTACTTACATGGTGTGACAGCTCAAAATAATGGCTGCAATAGCCTTCCTTATATAGGCAACTTATTAGATATTCAACCAATGAAAACCAGGGAGCGCTAGCTCCGTTAACCAATAAGAGAGGCTCGTTAATGGCCAATCAGATCCACCAGAACGGACCAATCTGATATCGCCATTAACGGCCAATCAGAAATGCAGGGCCAGAACCCTGCACTTGACTTCAAGCTCAGATAACTTTATTTACACATTTATTCATTCACAACAGTTTCTTTTTTACATAGGACTTGACATTAAGAGACTTCTTGACAGCCTTGATTAAGTTGTCACCAAAATTTGAATTAAAATTAGATGTTGAAAAATTAAAGGGTACCACACTGATTCTATTTATGCTTATGTAACTGGGCGCTACCAATACTATTTTAGAGCTTTTTTTTTCATCCTATGAATAGCTAGTTACATTATGACTTCTTTCATTTATTCTAATTTTATTGCAATTGTCTTATCCTGTTCAACCAACTCCTTTTTCTCAGTCACTTGGTCTAGGTGTCTTTAGAAAATTGTAGCCACTGCAAAGATCAGTTGTCAGGCTTTTCTTGGCCAACACTGGAGAAAGAAGCTTCACAGGCAGTAATTCAAAGGCAACTCTCTTGGAGAAGTTATGCATATTGCAAAAATTAAAAAAGACCATTAAAGCAAAATGCCAACTATAAAACACAAGCGCTATTTGGAGTGGAAACAAGATTCAATTTTTTAACTTCTTTATTCTCCCCTTTTCAGCAGGAAGAATGGTTTGCATCTGTACAGACTCTGTTTGGTTCTGATTTTCCTGATCTTCTGTATACTACAGGAATCTGATGATATGGGTAGCATTAAAGTAAATGTCTATAAAGAAAATAATAAAATCTCACACCAGTGTTAGGGGAGTAAGGATTTAATACATACTGTGTTGAACCTTGGCATATCATATATCTATGCTGGAGAACCAAATAAGATAGTCAAATTATCCAATAGCCTATAGACATATTTACTGTTCAGTTTAATAGTTAGGGTAGACACTGGGGTTGCTCAGCAATTAAGATGCTGAGCTTGTTGGCTAAAAAAAACCAACAGTCTGAGTTCAAGAACCAAATGTCATGTGATGGGATGAGCACCCATTTTTACCTAGCTCCTGCCCACCTAGCAGTTTGAAAGCATGCAAACGGGGGTGGGATTCAACTGGTTCGGGCCAGTTGGGGTGAATCAGATGTTAAATTTACATCTGGTTCGCCAAACCAGTAGTTGAACCGACCAGCTGGCCCTGCTCATCCCACCCCGCTCCTCCCAGGAGTCTCCCTGCAGCTCGTTTTTGATGCAGGTCAGTGCAGGGTCCATGCGGAGACTCTGGGAGGGTGAAAAATGGCCTTCCCGGAAGTTTCAGTAGTCCAGAAACAGGCCTGTTTCTGGCTTCCAGAGCCCGGGGGAGCCTGTTTTCACCCTCCCAGAGGTCCAATGGAAGCCTCCGGACTCTGGGAAAGGCGAAAAACGGCCCTCCTGGAAATTTCAGTAAACCACGCCCACTATGGCTACGCTCACTCAGCAATTGAGCAGAGAACTGGTTGTTGGGATTTTTGAATCCCACCCTTGCATGCAAATGTGAGTAGATAAATAGATAGCACTTTGGTGAGGAAGAAACAGCGCTTCATGCTGGCCACAAGACTGTGGGAATGGCTTCAGACATAGAGTCATGGCTTTGAAACAGAGATGAGTGCCATACCCTATAGTCGCCAATAAGTAGCGGATTAAAATCTGCAGGGACTCTTTTCCTTTCCTAATAGTTAGGGTATTGATTGTTAATGACTTCTAAAAAGAGCCAATTGGCAGAGACGACTCAAATCTGCCATCAAATCCAATTCCAGCTAAGTCATACCCAGAAGGAGAATCATGCTGCATATAGCACAATAGCAACTACGTCCATTGATGAATAGAGAGAAGCACCTATCCATCTTTGGTCTTCCACATGCATTCCCTATATTTCCTTAAGGCACTAATCCTACAATATATCTGCTTCCCTAGGTATATGATCTCACTCAACCCTTGGCTTAAGTGTACACAATCAGTGGGCAAACGAATGAAATTCTTAGAACTCACATTCCGTCCCTTGGTTACATGTTGCCATTGCCTCCTCGTTGCTTTCATACAGAACATGAATGTCATCCTGATCACACTGTATTCCCAGAGCAGGGAAAATGCTCTATGATAAACTGCATTTCTCCTTCTACCCACTGACCCCCTAGGAAGGAGAGAATTGGGGTCTAGTATATATTGCTTTCAAATTGACCCCTACTCGACCTGGGAAATTGTGTGTATGGGTGGGGAGGGAGGGAGAGAGAGAGAATGTGTGTGTACTAACAGAATTTAATTATCATTTTATATTCCTTACAGTATCTTATATTATCAAGACAAACCATTTATAAATCTATATTTAATTATAAATCCAAAGAGAAACAAACCAAAACTGAACACGCATCCATATACACAACAGCAGTTGACAGCAATGGAGATATGTTATTCTAATATATATTTCAGTGAGCTGAAATAGGAGAAAAGGGGGGAATCACAAGCTTGTTTTGTTGCAGAGATAATTTCCCATAGATCACCCTCACTCAACCAAGAAATCAGTTTCCATGCCCTAATTTTAACAGTCCCATTTCATGTGAGTTCCTTGAAATATATTGTTATCCTTTTAGATTTATGTTAGTGAGTAAACACTGTTCTAGTCATACTAATGATGGGTCCCTGATCTCCAAGAGTATGCATTTATTTGTAACCAATCAAAAGGGTTACAACCCTCCTTCCTGATAAGCTATTGGCATATCTAATGTTGAATTATTGTTTGAAGGCTGTAAATTTAATGGGCCAATTGAACACTTATTAAAAAAAAGGCACTAATTGGCTTAGCAGAAACTAGGAACAAGGCTGGCTTTTTGTGCTAAGCTCATTCATTCTTATCAATTTGGTCGTGCTGACAGCAAAAGATGATTTGAGGCAGAAAACACTATTAATCATAGCAGTTGCTGCTTTCACAAACAGGAAAGACCCACCAGAAATAACTATCTCAGGAGGGGGGGGGATCCTGAAAAATATTGTGATTTCTTTTTTTGTATATGATGGAGGTTGATAACTATGCCCAACCAAATGTCAACATGGGACTTTATTTTATTTTATGTTATCTGGAATATTCCTACCCCTGCTTTTGGAAATATTCTCATTTTGTTTGCTGCTGAAATTGCTTTGTTGACAAACACATAGGGAAAAGAGCAAGTGGAGTCAGGCAAAGATTGTAGGAGAAATTTCTCTCACAATGTCCATAAAACTTCATTTAAACTACAAAAAAAGCACACAATTCCATTGAAGCATAGATTATTATAGTACCAGAGTCAGCAAAGGTGAAACCTTAAGTGGGCAGGGATACAATCTCTCTATGTAGAGCTATTCAGATTAGTTATACAGCTGATTGGATAAAACAAGGTAATAGATTAGATTTAACTGGATATAGCATCCTCTTATAAATCAGTGAGGTCAGGTATGGAGTAGATACTATGAAGTAATGGTTGTACTACAAAAGCAACAATATGCTGAAAAAATAAACAGAGTATTGTGGGAACTCTGTTGCTTTTCAGAGAGGTACAATTGTGGGATCCATCAGTTGGAAGTTATAACCCACCCTACAAGGGTGGGATCCAACAGGGTTAACTACCAGTTCAGTCATTTACAAGGTTCAGTGATTTATGGTGTAAATTCCCTGCAGGCACGTGCCTGTAAATCGTCATCAGCCTGGTGCCTGGACAGCTGAGAAGTGTTGCATGCCAAGAAGCAGCCCTTGAAAAAGCCCTTTTTTCCTGCTTTTTTAACTGCAGCTGTGCCTCGCACGCGGCTGAAGTTGAAAAAAATCAGGAAATAAAGGTCAGGTAAGAGCCCAGGTGGGCAAGTGGGCAAAAACATCAGCAGACATAGAACTGGTTCTATGTCTGCTGCTCTTCAGAGCTACTGGTTCTACAGAGGTGGACAGAATCAGTAGAAACCCACCCCTGCCACCCCCCTCCTAGAAAAATGAAATACTTTAGGATATATTAAAAAGGCAGAATATTTCCACTAAAAGAGAAGTAGAAAACAGAGGCAGAAACTCACCCCCACCTTTATTAATGGGCAGGCCATTAAGGCCTGGGCCAGAGTATTCTACATAACAAAGTCCTCTACCCATCTCACCACATGGCCTGGGAAGATTACATCAGGCAGACCTCAGGTGAAGCCATGTAATCCAGACAAAGCCTACAAAGTTAGCTAAGACCCCGCCCCCGGGAGTCTGACAGCCAATGGGATACATTTCTTACACAGGAACAGGAAACACTAAGGTGGGACCCAAGAGAGGGTATAAAACAATTGCACTCTCAGCATCTTGCCTCTCTTTTTCCTTCAACCAACATGTGATTCCTTCAACCAACAAGCATGTGATCATCCTTTTCACTTTGGAGCTCCAAGCCATTTGGTTCTGTCCAACATTTAACCATCTTTCCAAGCAGTCACCATGTTTCCAGTGTCTTTTTCCCCACTTGGAGCTGAACCTGGAAGGAAATTTATCCAACACATCTCAAACTAGCTTTGATTCCACAGAACCTATGCTCACCTCCTAATATCTTCTCCCAACTTTATCAACTTTCTTTAATCAATGTCCCAACCAATGCTATATTTTCTTATTACACAATATCCCACCCAACCTGGTTGCACCAGATTATCAACTCTTTTGAGTCCCAAAGATTTGTTTCCCAAAAAACGCAACTGGACTTTTGTTTTTCCTTGAAGACGTTTCACTTCTCATCCAAGAAGCCAGAACTAAAGAAGTTTCTTGGATGAGAAGCGAAACATCTTCAAGGAAAAACAGTTGCCTTTTGAAAAAGCACCTTTGAGACAACCATGGTCTAAATAACTGAGGATCTCCATAGCCAAATCTTTTGAGATTTTACCAATTTCACCACCACCAATTTCAGACTGCAGTGATTTCAGGCGATCTCAAAGAACTTAAATGCAAGCATCTTGCTCAAATTTCAGCTATTTTATTTTATCATTCATTTTTATTTAATTTTGTAGGTGAAAAGAAAGTGTTCTAAGGTGCAACACATATGCTATGTGGATCTGAGGTGATACTCAGCAAGTTCTAACCAGTTCTGGAGAACTGGTAGTGGAAATTTTGAGTAGTTTGGAGAACCAGCGAAAACCACCTCTGACTGGCCCCGCCTCTCTGCCTCCTGAGTCCCAGCTGATTGGCTGGGTCTTCTTTTGTTGCCCTGCACAGGAGAACCGAGCTGGAAAGCAGGTTAGTGGGGTGGGGAGAGAATGAAGATTTTGCAATATTCTTCCCCTGCCAGGCTCACCAAGCCACGCCACAACCACCAACCATGCCCACAGAACCAGTAGTAAAAAAAAATTGAATCCCACCACTGATGTGGATGTCCCTTGAAAAAATGAAAGTGAAGTAGCACAGTCTTCAAAAACAGATGGCAATTCAGACATTCTTTAAAAAAAAAAAAAAAAAAAACAAAGGTCCAATCCTGCATTTTACCCAGCTGGCCATCCTCCTTTTCTCATTCATTCAGAGAAGTGAAAAGCAGGAATGTCAAATCAATGCTTGTAATAATAAAAAGGATAAGGACCAGTAAACTCAAATGTAATTTAGAGAGAGCAGAGATATTGTTATGGCTGCTGGCTGCTATATCCAACGGGTTGTGTTCAACCTGTTCTGGAAGATATTATGCTCCCTCTAAGACAGGGGTGTCAAACTCACATCGTCATGGCAGTGTCACGTGACATATCGGGACTTTCCTCCCCCCCCCTTTGCTAAACTGGGGTAGGCGTGGCCAGCACGTGATGCATCCAACCCACAGGCCGGGAGTTTGACAGCCCTGTTCTAAGAAATCGAGTTTATAATTTTTACTGATCCATCCTTGTCATTAGAAGCAGACTATTTCGGTGACTAAGAATGACCAAGCATTTCAGCTTTCACCTTAATACTGCATTTCAGAAATCATTAAGGACTCTCACAAACCTGCTCAAAATTAATCTTCTAAAGTCCTACCATTGACCCAAAATAATCTTTTAACTTTTCAGAGTATCCTTGTTGCATTGCTGAGATATCTGAAAAGCAACCAGGGAATTCCAACCTTTTCTTATGTGCCCAAAGTGTAAGGAAACCTGGGGAAGTGAGGGCGGGAGGATGTCATTCTGACTCATATAGATACAGATTAACAGAGTTGGAAGGGACCTTGAAAGTCATCTAGTCCAACCCCCCACCCAAACAGGAGACCTTACACCAGGTGCAAGTCCAGTCTCTTAAAAGCTTCCAGTGATGAAGATCTCACAACTTCCGAGGGCAAGCTGTTCCATTGGTTGATTGTTCTTGTTAAGTTCTGCGCATGGGCGCAAGGAATGGAGATGAGATGGTGAATAGTGAACTTCAACTCTTTATTAATCATTCTGAACAGAGCAAAAACCTAGGGCAGCAGCAGCCCTTTTATAGGCAAGCTGCTGATCTAATAACCAATGAGAAACGTGGAGTGTTAACCCTCTTAACCAATGAGAGTGGCTCGTTAACAGCCAATCAGATTCTCCTGAATGGACCAATCCAATATCGCTATTATCGGCCAATCAGAAGTGCAGGACTAGAACCCTGCTATTTTCTAAAGGTCTGATAAAACTTTATTTAAGCGTTTTATTAGTTCATAACACCCCTTCCCCCCGGGTTCCATTTAGGGGGTGCGGTGACGTAATCTCTGAGGTATGAAGGTTGTTTTGACTGTCTATTGGATTTACGCTGTCCCACCAATTCTTGTCTGTAACACTGTTTCGGCGGGGCATTTTCGGGCAAGTCGGGTGCCGGTGGTTCCTCTTTGGATGACTCGGTGCCGCTAATGTTCTCGTTGTTGTCCTCTGGCCTTTGCGGGCTTGCCTCTGTTGAGGTGTTCCTCTGTGGCAAGGACACACCCTTCCCTGATTCTTCTTCATTCGTTATGTCCGATTGCTGACTTCTTTCATTCCTGCTTCTCGCCATCTCGAATTCGGTTTCTTCGACATCCCCTCCCCCCTCAGTTTGGGAGTTACCGGAGTCGCGGAAACTAGGTTGTAGCCTCGATCGAAGCTGATCTATATGGCATTTCCATATTTTTCCATCGCAGGTTTTCACCCGGTACGACCTGGATCCAGTGGCTTGCATTACAGTTGCCTCGACCCACAACGGTTCGCCAGAAAAGTTTCTGGCGAAAACTAAGTCGCCTATCTTGAACTCGTGGCATTTTCCGCTAGATCCACAGGGTTTCTCTGGCTTGTAAGACGGGTGAAGCCGGTCGAGGTGGGA
>BHEV01053452.1:14528-25070 GCA_004319985.1 Emydocephalus ijimae
GCTCGGCTCTTCCGTTAGCCGCAGGGTGCACTGGCAAAGTTAGTGCATGGCAAATACCCCGGTCCGCTAAGTATTGTTCAAAGGGTAGAGCGGTAAACTGGGGTCCGTTGTCGGATACCAGAACATCTGGCAGTCCATGCATCGCGAATAACCTGTTCAACTTCCGGATGACAGACTTGGTTGTGGTACTTTTCATTTCGTGGATCTCGAGCCAGTTGGAATAGGCATCCACTGTTAGGAGGAACGTATGTCCCTTAGTAGGTCCCGCAAAGTCAATGTGGATGCGGGACCACGGCCCCTGGGGTGTTTCCCATTCTGTCGCAGTTGCTTTAGGTGGGGCATTGCTAACTTCCTGGCACTTTCTTGTGCCGGGTCGAATGGAGCGGGTGGTATGGTGCCGCTGGTCATGGTTTCCGCCATTGATGCGCCTTCAGCCACGTGCTCTGTTTAGTGCTCTGCAGTGTTCAGTCAGCTCTGACATCTCCACATCCCACCCTCGTCGCCAGTGTTAAGTTCTGCGCATGGGCGCAAGGAACGGAGATGAGACGGTGAACAGTGAACTTCAACTCTTTATTAATCATTCTGAACAGAGCAAAAACCTAGGGCAGCAGCAGCCCTTTTATAGGCAAGCTGCTGATCTAGTAACTAATGAGAAATGTGGAGTATTAACCGCCTTAACCAATGAGAGTGGCTCATTAACAGCCAATCAGATTCTCCTGAACGGACCAATCCGATATCGCTATTATCAGCCAATCAGAAGTGCAGGACTAGAACCCTGCTACTTTCTAAAGGTCTGATAAAACTTTATTTAAGCGTTTTATTAGTTCATAACAGTTCTGACTGTCAAGACAATTTCTCCTTATTTCCAGGTTGAATCTCTCCTTGCTCAGTTTTCATCCATTACTCCTTGTCTGGCCTTCAGGTGCTTTGGAGAATAGCCTGATCTCCTCCTCTCTGTGGCAGCCCCTCAAATATTGGAATATTTGTTATTACTTGTACTGTGTTCCAAAATAAAGAACAATCATTACCCCCAAATCTCTTTTCTATTATTTGGGTATGAAGGGGCAATTGAAAATCTGGCACTGTCTTTCAATTCAATTCATGATTACCAAAACAAATCCATTCATTACCATCTGTTTCTTTACACAGGCCATAGTAAGAAAAACACAGAGTGGAATGCATTGATAAACACATTGTCCATAAGTTGTGCAAACAGTCTTTAATTCTCTGATAAAATGGATCTGCCTGATAATTTTTCAGTTCTGAACATGATTCTTAGCCTAAACTTATAATCTGGCATCTACTGTGCTTAGCAAAAGCTCCTAATTTTTTGTATCAGAAGATACCATTTCACTGTGTGGATCCTCAGAAGCATTTTTAAGGTGGCTTGTGTTTATCCTCAGTGTCAATGGAGAATTCTAGATAAGCACTATTTTCTACATAGGGAGAGAGAAGGGTGTACAAAACTTTGCAACCAGCCAGATTCCCATCCTGCCCTCCCTCCTTGGTGTCATGCCCCTGTCGAGTCTGAATCCGAGGAGGAAGATGAACAGCTGACAGGGAGTTGGAGTATGGCTCTGTTGGCTGTGGAGGAAACTGGGGAAGGGCAAACTCTGGCTGGGCAGAGCAGGGAAGAGGTAGAACAAGGGAGAGGGAGTTCAGAGGAAGACCCAGATCCACCCCTTCATCCTAGGGCACGCAGGGAGGAACGGAGAAGAGAGCAACGTGGGTTGTGTGGCTTACGGGGGAGGAAAGGGCCCTGAGTCCCTTCATTAGGCACACCTGGGAAGAGAGTTTAAAAGAGATGCAAGCTGAGAGTGATGGTTGCTGGGAACAAACATGAGCTTATCTTGTGTTGACTGTGATTATCTGCGTTCCTGGAATCCTCCCAACCAGGTTGATTTACTGTTGTTCCTTCACGTCTGGAATTCCTTCTCTTGCCCTGCCGGATTACTTACCTCATCTTGCCTTGATTGGACTTGTAGTTAAAGTTTTTGTTGACAACATTTTGGACTTGAATCTCTGAAGCCAAAGGCTGTTCCTGGGAGAGTTTTTCTCCAGACCAGAAGGTAACCAGGACACTGGGGGAAGAGTTAGAGTTAATAAAGGGACTTCTACTGATTCTCTGACTGTATTGCCTTTGTGCCATGCCCCAGGTCATCGCACTTGGTTTCTTCTAGGTTGGTTTCCTCTGTGATTTCAAAATTATCCTACAAAATGCGGGGAGGGGAGGGAAGCAAAAGCCAATGGGGTGGGGGAATCTGCCCTGGAGCACTGGTATGCACACTGCTGATCTAAACACGGCTGAGGAACATCTCTGCTTTCCAAAGGAGACAGTGATTTCTTGATGCAGGTATAGAGTTCATCAAGAAGCAGCATACATGGAAGGGGCTTCATTTTGGCAATCTCTTGGGTTCCTTGTGTATTTTCATGGCTGCTACGGACTACTGGCTTCTTTATCAGAGAGCTAAAACTGAATGTGGCAACTGATGTTCCGTCCTTATATGCTGCCTGTGTTCAATGAAACAGAATGCCCACCACCAATTGCTAGCCATCGTGTGAGTGACTGTGGCTTGGGGGAGGCTTATAAATTTCTATTGCCTCTCTTATCATTCTAGGAAAATTCTCTGTTTGTAATTAATTAATAATTAATAGGCAGTTGCTAATTAAAATAAATATCTGGAATGAGAAGCAATAGAAGTTTATAAACTCCCAGTAATATAAATCCTCTGTCCTCTACATGGGGGTTAGGAAGTGATCTGCTTTGGAGATGTGAGCAGCAGAGCAAGCAAAATGCCATCGTGGATTCCTCACGGCTTCCTTCCAAGATCATTTTGATGATATTTTCTGTTGATGTAACCTGATCTAATCCCCTTACAGATATTTCATCTAGTGAAGGGCTGTCCAACTCAAGAGCCGCAGGCCATATCTGGCCCACATGGTGCTTTGATCTGGCCCGCGGTACTTCTGTCAGTGAAAACGGAGCTCCCAAGCTCCGTTTTCATTGGCAGAGGGTTGCAGGAGGCCATTGCAGCCGAAAACAGAGCTTGGGAGCCCAGCTCCCTTTGGCAGATGCTAGGGCTACCACAGGCACCCCCGACACAAGTGACGTCAAGCTGGCCATGCCCACTCTTTCCACACACACACACACACACACACCGCCCCCTGAGGTCAAATACAACTCTGATGCAGCCCTCAAATGAAATCAAATTTGACACCTCTGATCTGGATAACTTTTTTCACATGGGATTCCTTCAGTGACAAAACCCCAGTTCATTGTTTTTACTACCCAATTATTCTGCCTTTAAAATATATATATTGAACCATTTGTAAGAAACACACTGCAAGGAGGAAGAATAATATTATTTAACCCAGTAGAGATGTGTGTGTTGTTGTTTTTTAAAAAAACAATCTGTTGCACAGGTATGCCAAGGCTGGAGGGGTCGATCTTAATTTGATGGCCAATTCTGTTTGCATTTGCACTTTTACAACTCAGTGGGTCAGAGGGTAAAATATAATCGGTGTCAAAGACTGCAGGCTCAAGAAGTTCACTGACACATATCAATCCATTTATTGATTCATGATGCCTGAAAATAATATTAGCTCTCTCTGGAAACAGCGGAGGCAGGCATAACACCCTTACAACTTTGGAAGTATTACAAATGGCCAACAGGCAGCAAAAGAAAGCAATAGGAATCAAACCGATGAAATATCAATAAGGATTTAGACGTGTCATAAAAGGGATAGGAGAATTTCACTGGCAAATTGAATGCTAACTCCAGACTGCATCACTCTCCTAAATGCCCCTCCAGCCCATGTAAGGTATTTCTTGGACATTTTGCACTGTGTAAGAGGGATAATGAACAAGAAGCATAGCATCACGTAATAGCTAGCTGGTATTGGAAAATGAAGAAAATCAAGAAATAACAACAACAACTATAATAACAACAACAATAATAATAACAATAATAATATAAGCAGTATTGAACCATTACAATGACCAAAAGGAAAGCAGACAAACCACAACTTTCTAGATTTATTTTTCCTCTTTTTGACATTAATGTAATAAGTGCCTATCTAATTGAAATGTACGGCATGTAGAGATTCCATGATGTGTCAAGTGGGTGAATTTTCACCTGAATTTCTAATTTTGAATTTACTTGATTATTTCAGCCCAATCATCCAAATAATCTAACAGTGGTCATAATTTCATTTATTTTGTAAACCTGTCAACCCTTCCAGGTAGTCCAGACCAGGAAACCAAAAGCAGGGATACTAATACTACTTTTATTATAAGGTTAGAATAACAGATTCTTGTAAGTCTGAATATACTTCTTCCCCTCCTGCCTTCCCAGAGAACTAGGTAGGGTCGATTCTTAGATGATTTCCACACCCCCACTCCTTCTGTGGACTGAGATGTCTGTTCTTTGACCATTATTTTGGTTGCAGCTCCCCCTCCTGCCTCTCAAGGTTATTCTCACCGAATAACAGTACAGACCCTTATTTTGTGTGTTGGCCTTTCATTAGAGAGATGTTTCAGCACCATTAAGACTTTATTAGCACCACAGCATTAGCCAAGTTGACCAAAGCGTCCTATTAACAGAATGATTCAGCACCTTATCTCAAAGCTGAACTTTCCCATTATTTCCTTCTATTTTAAGCCAGCACAATTTCCTGTTACATTCATTATTTATTGTTATTTAATTATAATAGGTGGATGTGAGGCATATGCAGTCCAGTGAAATATGAGGCTGAGAGTTGGAGGTTAGTCAAGGAGATGAACTGGTACAATAGTCAAATGATCTTTCTTTTTCTTTCTTTCTTTCTTTCTTTCTTTCTTTCTTTCTTTCTTTCTTTCTTTCTTTCTTTCCTTCTCTCTCTCTCTCTCTCCCCCCCTCCCTCTCTCTCTCTCTCTCCTTAATCTTGTTGGTCTTTTTCTGCTCTTCCTGCTCCCCGCTTTCTCTGAAGTTCATATCCCTCCTTCCGACACTTTTCTTAGTTCCCCAGTCACAATTCCTGGCCCAGTACTCCTCCTCTAGCCATCCCATCACTTTCCTTGTCCTCATCTGTAATGGAAAGTGCAGATGACCTTGATGGATGAAGGGAAGAGGTACTGCCTTGGAAACAATCAAACAAGAGAGAGGAGAGCACCCCAGTGCTTAATGGTCAGAGAAACCTAGGGAGGACCCTAATAGTTCAAGGAGCTAAAAGTGGTGGCGGTAAGTTTGAACCTTCAGATTTGTCAGATTCTATTAATATAGCCTGACAACAAAGTAGAATTAGCTTATCTACTCATGTTTCCTATCTGGGAGGATTGATACTGCCTATTCTGCCATCTTTCTGCATTGGAGTTATACCTGTCCTGTAAGCTGTCTTAACTCCCCTTTCATAGCTACACAACATGTTTATCTGCCCCTTAATTTTATATGTTCCTTTCATAACCCCCTGTAACTTCTTTCCCAGGTATTACATTATCTTATATATTCCTCTCATGTTCCCCAGTTTATGAGATCTTGAAGCCTTCCTCCGCCTTTTCTTCTTGCTCAGCTATATCAGAATTTCAGCCAGCAGTCATCACTCAGATTTTCTTCTTGAGATATCTTTGAGGTTAAATGGGACCCAAAGGAACTGTGGGGAAATGAAGATGAGAGTAGCTGGAGTCTGAATGTCACTATGAGGTAATTCCAGCCAACAAAGTGGGGAAGAGGCTATAAGCATCAGTGCCCACAGCTTGTTATTGTGATGTCCAAATGATGAGACATACTTTGCAGTATCACAACACAAATTCTGCCCTTTAATAAATGCATCATGATACCACATGCAAGTATGTAAGAGACAGTGTTTGCATCGCAATATTGCCATACACTTTCTTTTATTTTTTTCTCCTTCTCCCCACCAGGACCATCACAATCCAGAAATGTTCCTTGCTACAAATTATATTTAGCAGTTTGGGTGTGAAGCTCTCTGATAATAACAATACAGTAGAACCTCTGGTTACAAACGCTTCTGACAATGACCAAGTCGGGTTCCAACCAAAAAAATTCACAAAATTTTTGAATCAGGTCATGAACATGTACTCGGGTGGCAATCAAACATGATCTCTGACCCAGAAATTCCTGAAGATGAAACATTAGAAGATGAAGAAATCATCAAAGTTAAGGAACGAATTATGGTCGTGACCAGAGGTTCTACTGTATCTAATTAGCCAGGTTTGTTAATTAGCCCAAGGAAAACAGGCTAGGTTATCAAATCTACCTGTATGTACCTCATTTCTCTTTTATCAACAATAAGGGATATATCATTGATCCTTTTTCTACCTCGCTTTTGATTTTAGGCATTATTGGTAGCCATTTATGAGATAAAAGAAAATGGTTATTTGTGCTTGTTACAACCATCTCTTCTCTTTCCCAGGGTCGGAGAATTCGATAATATGCTGGTCACATGACCACAAAAATATTTTCGGACAACACAGTTTCCCTCAGCAAAGAAATGAGCCTAGATCCATAGAGTTGGACACAATTGGACAGTGAAAAGCTTTTCATTTATGCAGAAACAGGCACATTTGTGCTGATCCATATGAAACACACGTTTGGGTTTTTCACACAGTCACAGCTAGGCTGTCTTGTAGTTGAAAGGCAAATATTTGAAGCCATCCACATTTATTAATACAAAGCTAAAAATTTAGCTACAAGAGTGTCCCATGCCACCTATGCAAAGCAGAAAGGCAGGCAATTACAAATTGAAAGGCTTTATTGTGTCATAAACTTTCAGAAAATAAGCAGAACTAAGTAAATAATTAGCCAGAAAGCATTGCACGCTAACCCCCCCCCGCCCCAAACCTTGTCCTGGAAGTTGGGTGGCATATAATTTTAATAAATTATTATTACGGTTGTTGTACAGTCAATCTGGTGCTTAAGCTGGACTTGGCACTTTAATCCATCTATCAAATCCTTTGTAGGATTAGGCAGATGTTGGTGTTTGATGGCATTTACCATATCATCGCAGAATGTAAGCTGTTCCAAAAAAACCTTCCTTTTACAATTAAACTAATTTTATCAATGTCGATGGATTGTTGTTGTTGTTATCTCTTTTATTCATTAAACATGAAACTCAGTCAACTGAACAATTAAAAATATATATCATTGACTGGCACCAGCATCCTAGGTATCAACCAAATATCTTCTTAAAATATACAATGTTCCAAGTAGGGCAGTTTTTTGCAGTTCCGCTGGTATTTTGCAGGAAGCTGCAATTTCTTGATGTATTTTGTAAAAATTTTGGACATGGTACCAAGTGCCCTGATGACAATGTGACAATGGATATTACTGTTGCTTTTGTTGTTATTATTATTATTACTACTATTATACACAAAAATGACAGTATACACAGTAAACGAGATAACTATGCTGGGTTTCGTATCACAAATCACTAGTCGAACACTTCCCAAGCGTTTAGGACTGCGTAATGTATCGGCGGATTATGCGAGCAGATCCCAGTAAGGTGGCCTTCTGCAGCTGACCAATGGTGATCTTGTCAGTGCCAACTGTTTTTAAGTGCATGCCTAGGTCTTTAGGCACAGCATCCAGTGTGCCGAGTACCACTGGAACCACCTGCACTGGTTTATGCCAGAATCTCTGCAGTTCAATTCTCAAGTCCTGATATCTGGTGACTTTTTCAAGTTGTTTCTCATCGATTCTGCTGTCACCAGGTATGGCAATAAACAACTTGAAAAAGTCACCAGATATTATTACTATTACTACTACTATTNAAACAACTTGAAAAAGTCACCAGATATTATTACTATTACTACTACTATTATTATTATTATATCCAAGCAATTCACACTTTGCCTTGTTTATTTGAGTTGCTAATTGATCATCTAAGAGGCAAAGGCAGAGACACAGTTGTCTGTTACAATTCAAGGATTGGACAAAAGAGGATTATCTGAGCTAGTTCAAGTGTCAAGTCCAGGATCTAGGTGCAGAGAAAGGAGCAAGAGCAACAGAAGAACATGTTCTGAAACAGGGAGTTGTTTCCAAAAGATGGACAAGGATCTGGAGACTGTTCTTATACAGCCCCAGCAGAGGTGGTATTCAGCAGGTTCTGACCAGTTCTGGAGAACTGGTAGTAGAAATTTTGAATAGTTCAGAGAACCGGCAAATACCACCTCTGACTGGAGATTTTACAGTATCCTTCCCCTGCCATGCCCAATAATTTCAACATGGGGGTCAGAAGTGAGGTAGGTAGACATTTCCCTTTCTATCAGCCACTTTTACTGGTAGCAATATCTGTTGTAATGTCTCAGGGCAGGTTGCAGAGGTGGTATTCAGCAGGTTCTGACCAGTTCTGGAGAACCGGTAGTGGAAATTTTGAGTAGTTTGGAGAACCGGCAATTCCCACTTCTGACTGGCTCCGCCCTCATCTATTCTTTGCCTCCCGAGTCCCAGCTGATTGTCTGGGTCTTCTTTTATTGTCCTGCACAGGGGAACAGAGCTGGAAAGCAGGTTAATGGGGTGGGGAGGGAATGGGGATTTTGCAGTATCCTTCTCATGCCACGCCCACCAAGCCATGCCACACCCACGAAGCCACACCCACTGAACCAGGAGTAAAAAATTTTGAATCCCACCACTGAGCCCCAGGTGTTGGTATGACTTAATCTGGACATTGCATCACTCTCATCTCCTCTCAAGGCAATGTGCTCATCAGTTTTGCTCAGCCCTTTCGAGCTGCTAGTGCTAAGCCCATTGCCAGAAGCTGACTTCTCATTAGCTGAAACAGATCTCCTCGCTTTTAGGCTCATTGTTCTTGGTCAATGCTGCTTCTTTGGACAGTCAGTCAAGCTGGCCTGCCTCTTCAGTGAACTCATTTGCCAATTTTAGACAAGCCCAACAGAAAGAGCAGCAGCGATTTTGCTAATAGACTCAACAACATGGGTACAAACATTTTCAGTAAGAACATGAAAGCAAAAGTCTGCCGAATTTGCTGAACAATCCTGCTGTACAAATGTGGAAAGGGAAACATGAACATGAAAGGAAATATTCTTTTCTGTTTGTTGTAACATGAATGCTTTGCCAGTTCATGAAGTAGCACATAAAATACAGAGATAAAGTGGTGTCAGCAAATGAAAGAATAAAAGAGTTTTTTCGAGTGCCTTGAATATGCCCTGTCTACTTCTTATTTCTGCCATGACGTTGTTTTCATCTTATCATCAACCATGCCTGAGACAGTTTAAAGTTATCCCTAGCAGTGTTTTCCTCTTTAATCAGGCAACCAACAATGGCATGTTTGTCCTGGCTGCATTGCTTCAACAACGTGTTTGTGTGTGTGTGTGTGTGTGTGTGTGTTGCAGTCAGATGACCCATGGGGCTGAGATCAGTCTGGCAGGTATTGGTCATTTTAGGTTGTGGGGGCATCTTCTTTCCTAACCATATGATCAAGGAGAGATTCAACCTAGAAATAAGAAGAAATTTTCTGACAGTGAGGACAATCAACCCATGGAACAGCTTGCCTTCAGAAGTTGTGGGAGTTTCATCACTCATCTCTTTCATCATCTCTTTCAAGAAGACCTGTCAGAAATGACACCTGTCAGAAATGATGTAGGGTCTCCTGTTTGGGCAGGGGTGGGGGGGTTGGACTAGATGACCTACAAGGTCCCTTCCAACTCTGTTAATCTATTAATCTGTTAAAACCAATTGCTGGATGCAGTTCCACATGTTGCTTTCAACAGCAGAAGAATCTGATTCTTTCACATTGGACTCTTCCCCTGTAGCTGTTGCCTGAATCAAAGCTGCTGTAGAATTAAATTTTTATTCGTCACATTTATATGGTCACTCATCTCAGAGAAAAAACACTGGGCAGTGTACAATAATCTATAAAAACAATAGCCATTACAGCTAGTCCTCAACTTACAATAGTTCATTTAGTGACAGTTCAAAGTTACAACGGCACTGAAAAAAATGGACCTATGATCATTTTTCACACTTACGACCATTGCAACATCACCCTGGTCACATGATCAAAATCCATACACTTGGCAACTGACTCATATTTGTGACAGTTGCAGTGTCCCAAGGTCATGTGATCACCTTTTGCAAGCTTCTGACAGGCAAAGTCAAGGGGAAGACAGATTCACTTAATAACCATCTTGTTTAACAATGGAAATTTTGGTTTCAATTGTGGTTGTAAGTCATATCAATTTATGCAAAATATAAAATCATTCTGAAAAATGAAAAGCCACTATAAAAATTTAAGAGAGAGTAAAATATCACCCACAATGGAGCCAGTTCCCTGAGGCCCCCAGGAAGTTGACAGCCAATTATGGTGGTTGGTGATGGAGTTGGAGAAATGGCTGCATGGTACAATCTATGCCTGTCAATGGTTGTTCAGCCAGTTTTTGAACACAGCTGAAATAGTCTCCTGGAATAGAGCTAAACCCACATTCCACAAGAACTATACTGTCAGCTGCTATCTATCTATCTATCTATCTATCTATCTATCTATCTATCTATCTATCTATCTATCTATCTATCTATCTACCTACCT
>BHEV01053453.1:0-11698 GCA_004319985.1 Emydocephalus ijimae
CTGATCTAGCCTATTAATAAAGAGCTGTTGTTACTGAACCTGAGTCTCTCGTCTCTGAAGTCCGACCTTCCGAACATAACACTGGCGACGAGGGTGGGATTGTGAGACAACAAGACATCTAGCACGTGGCAAACGGCGCGAAAACGACCAGCAAGATAGCCAGCAATACCACACCACCCGCATCCTTTAACCCATCCACTGAAGACTGGGAGTCCTACATCGACCGGTTTCAGATGTTTTTGGAATGCAGCAACCTGAAAGACGCAAACGGCAATCGGAAGCGGGCTGTATTCCTAACACACTGCAGACCCGCCGTATTTAAAATGGCCAAGGCTTTGGCAAAACCAGCGGACGTCAAGGCAATGGACTGGGACGACCTCGCACCCATTCTCCGTAGCCACTACGCTCCAGCCGTGCCTACCCTCATTCGCCGGCAAGATTTTTACCGACGAGACCAGCGCGAGGGCGAGAGCATCAGCGATTTCGTGGCTGACTTGAGGGACCTTGGAGGGTTGTGCGGATTCATGGACCTAGATGAGGCCATGCGAGACCGGTTCGTCCTCGGCCTAAAGGACCCGGCACTACAAAGTAAGCTGATGGCCAAGGGCAATATTTCCCTCACCGACACCATAGCAGAAGTGATTGCAGCCAAAGCCACCCGCAAATCGGCGGCCCGAATGTACAGATCAAACGAAACTGACAGCCATCCCGTCAGCGAGGCAGCTCCAACATCAGAGAAACACCACCACCCACCACGGCAACGTTGAATCCCCCTCTGACAGTGACTATAAGGAGGAAGAAATCCACCGACTCCAATCAGAACATGACCGGTGAGACCGGCGGGGTCGTAAGTCAAGTTTCCAGTGTGCCAGATGCGGAGGCGACCACCCCCGTTCTGAATGCCAATTCCTTGACGCCATTTGTCGGCATTGTGAGAAGTGGGGGCACATCACAAAAGTATGCCAAAATAAATGCAACCAGAGTCCACGGCGCCGAGCAGACAGCCCCAGACGGCGAGATGGCACCCCCCAAGCATCGGGAATGCCATTGGAACCGAGACAGCCGATCAAACGATTCAGTGAGCCAGCATGAAGAGAAGAGACCCATCAAACAGTTGTCATCGGCCATTTCTCAACCATAGACGCCCAAAAGGTACGCATAGTATAGTGAACATCGAAGACCAACCCTGCACCATGGAAGTAGACTTCGGCGCCTTCCTTTCCCTGATTTCCTGGCACACCATCAAGCACCTAATACCCAGGATATGCCGACACGAACTAAGTGACCAAAAGCTGATCCTCAGAGACTACCAGGGGAATCGCATTCCTGTAGCTGACACCAGGCATTTCAAAATCACGTTCAAAGGCCGTACCAACATATTGCCACTCACCATTGTGGACAAAGACCGCCCCAGCTTGCTTGGGTTACAATGGTTCGAGCCGCTAGGGATAGAAATGGCTGGTATCCACCACACGAACGAGGAAGATTGGGAAGCGACATTTGCACGGGACTTCCAAGAGGTCTTTGACAACACCTTAGGCAAGTACAAGGGGTCCCCAATCTCATTGAATCTTAGCCCAGATGTCGCCCCCATCCGCCTCAAACCGCGGCGAATGCCATTTGCACTCAAGCCTAAAATAGACAAGCAACTAAATAAGCTCATCGCCCAAGGGGTATTGGAACCTATTGACCACGCCTGCTGGGAAATGCCTATAGTCACCCCTATCAAAGCAGATGGCTCCATAAGAATCTGTGGGGACTATAAGGCCACCCTCAACCATGCCCTGCAGCAAAGTGCCTACCCCGTGCCAGTAGTCCAGCACCTCCTGCACTCACTGGGGGGAGGCCGGGTCTTTGCAAAGCTCCACCTGGCACAAGCCTATCAACAGTTGCCAGTCGAAACCGCCAAGGCACAAACGATTGTAACTCACCAGGGGGCATTTAAATGCAACTGCCTCCAATTTGGTATCAGCGTAGCGCCCGGGGTGTTCCAAAGCCTCATGGAAAGGCTATTGCAAGGAATTAAGGGAGTAGTGCCGTACTTTGATGGCATATTAGTAGCAGCAGCTGACAAAAAACAACTAGAAAAACGCCTAAGGGCAGTACTCCAGAAATTTAAAGACTCTGGCCTGAAAGTTAAAAAAGAAAAATGCTAACTATGCACCGAGAGGGTCGAGTTCTTGGGGTACCTCCTAGACAAACACAGAATTCACCACACCGACAAAAAACTCAAAGCCATCAAGGAAGCCCCCAGACCGAAAAACAAGGTGGAACTTCAGGCGTTTTTAGGATTCATTAACTTTTATAATGTTTTCCTACCCCAAAAGGCGACTGTGGCGGAACCATTGCATAGACTCTCTTGGACAAAACCACCTCCTGGATTTGGGGAAAACGAGAGGAAAACGCCTTTCAACAAATAAAAAACCTCTTAACCTCCGATGCAGTTCTCATCCAGTATAGTGAAACCTTACCATTAACAATTACATGTGACGCATCATCTTTTGGAGTGGGGGCAATTCTCAGTCATACCTTACTAGATGGAAAAGCGGCACCCATTGCCTTCTTTTCAAGAACCCTGTCCAAGCTGGAAAGAAACTACAGTCAGCTGGACAAGGAAACCCTAGCGATCATCTCCGGAGTGAAAAGGTTCCACGAATATATCTACGGTAGGATCTTTTCAATCATTACTGACCATAAACCCTTGCTAGGCATATTGGCGGGCAACAAGGCCACCCCAAATATTCTGTCACCTCCCATAACTAGGTGGTCCCGAGTTTTTGGCCGCCTATGATTACCAGCTCACACACCGCCCCGGTAAGAACATTTCGCACACTGATGCCTTAAGCCATTCACCCCTTCCGGACATGCAAGATGACCCAGCTCCCACCACACAAGTCCTTCAAATCGAAGCCTTAGCCATCCCACTCCTCACCGCGCCAGACATTGCCCGTGAAACAAAAAAGGACAGGCGACTGGCGCGAGTATTGAGCTGGGTAGAATGAGGTTGCCTGGAAAATGACAAGAACAAACGCTTTAAAGCATTTAGGAACCGGCAAACTGAACTTTTTTCTCAAAAAGGGTGCATACTTTGGGGAGACTGGGTGGTGATACCAGAAACTTTGCAAAAAACTGTACTAGACATGCTGCATGAAGGGCACCCGGGCATCGTCCGAATGAAAGCCCTGGCAAGAAGTTACGCTTGGTGGCCAGGCATGGACAAGCAGATCGAAACATGGGTAGCCGCATGCAACAGTTGTCAACAAACGCGATCCACCCCCACACACACACTGCACCACCCCTAGAATGAGAAACACCCAGAGGCCCCTGGTCACGAATCCATGTTGATTTCGCCGGCCCCACTCATGGACACACATTTCTGATTACCATCGACACATATTCAAATTGGCTGGAAGTTTGCACCATGAAAAAAAACAACTACCGAAGCCTTCATAATGAAACTTAACAAACTCTTTGCCACAGATGGTTTGCCAGATGTGATAGTGTCCAACAATGGGCACACAGTTCACGGCACTGGCATTCGAACAATACCTGGCTGCCCAAGGCATCAGAGATGCTTTAACTTCACCCGCTCACCCGGTGGCAAATGGGCAGATGGAACGAATGGTTCAGTTTACCAAAAAAACCATTAAAAAATTGAAGATGGCAACATCCAGGAAAAAATTAATAAAATGCTGTTGATACAAAACATCACGCCTAACAAAACCACTAACAAATGCCCAGCGGAACTACTTATGGGCAGAAGACTCCTATTAGGGATACAAACCCGAGCAGAACGTGCAATGGCAGTCTAGCAGGCAGGCAAATGATGTAAGATAAATGTTGTTGTAGTTTACACTCAGTAAGACAGATACACTGTGCCAGTTAAATAGTTTTTTATTCCAGCAAGAGTTATAGCATAGTCAAAACAGTCCATATGTCATACACTAGTTCAGTCTATCCAGGGATTAATCAGTTGCAAAGTCCAGTGTTGAAAATAGAAGTCAGTAAACTTACAAATAATCAGTCCAGCAATATATCTCTTTTGCAGTCAGAGATATGAAGAAAATCAAACCCCTTTTCTTCGTTTCAGCAACAGCAGGGAAACACATGCAGTTATCACCATCAATCCATCATTGTTAGTTACTACAGTAAAAGCCAGCTAACAGTGAGCTCTCTTGCTCCCTCCTATGGTGATTTTACAACCGCACCCAAAATAGATGTTTTGCAGTTAAACTGATACACACACTTAAACTCACTAACATAGTTTATATATTATTTTTACCCAAACTAAGTTAGGTAACCAATGTTATCCCTAACAACTCCGTTCACCACTAGACTGCTTACATCCCACATATAATCCAGAGAAACTCTCAGGCTCCGAACATAACAACCTCCTCTATCAAATCCTTGTCTTTTACAGTCATAGAGGGTTCTTCTATTGAGGATTCCTCCATTGAGGATTCCTCCACCATCTTATCATCAATATTATTATCATTAGGATTATTGGTAAACAATGGAGTCTCAACAACAACACTATCCTGTACCTTATTATATTCCTTTTCAAGCTTTCTCCAGCCAACATGCTCCAGAAATTTTGCACTTGCATTGCAATATACATCAGCAGTACCTGGCTCCCAAAATCTAAATGATCTATGATTAGCTTCATAACCTACAAAATATAATTTTCTCACTCTATGTTGTCCCTTTTGCCTTATTTGCATAGGAATATGAACCCATGCTGGGTTTCCAAATGTATGTAAATAATTGAGATCTGGCTTTTTTCCATTCCAACGAGTAAATGGTAATTCACCAGTCATTGAATTCACTACATTATTCAAAACATGGTTAGCACACATTATTGCTTCACTCCAAAGTTTCTCTGATAAACCAGAATCCGAAATCATAGTCCTAGCCATAGCCTGTAATGTTTGTCCTATACGTTCAATATATGAGTTATGTTATGGTTATAAGGAGCAGAATGCTTATGTTCGATGTCAGCTTTCTGTAACATGGCTTCAAATTTTCTGTTGGTAAATTCAGTACCATTATCTGTTACTAAGCTAATAACTTTCTGTTTCTTTTTCCTTTCAGCAAATTTTAGCCAGTTTACAAAATGCTATTTTCTATTTTCATTTTAATTAAATAACAAACCATATCTGGAAAAATAATCAATTATACTTAATTTGTAACAGGCTCCACCTAAATTAGGTTTCTTAGGTCCAATAATATCAGCAAAAACAACCTCTAATGGTTCACTGTTTTTGAATCCATTTATCCTATTTGCAGGAGTTGCTTTTTTCTTGATTGCAAACATTGCAATTTAAATACTTTGTAGAAGGTTTTAATTTTATACCATTAGATAACTCAACAGTTTTCTTTAGCATTTTGAAATTTATATGTCCCATACGTCTATGGAGCAGATGAATACATTCATCATGAGGCTTTTTATTCTCATAAACTGAGTTAGTGGATACATTCATTAATGGATTATCATGTATAATAAATCTTGCAGCAACGATTTTATCCTGTTTTTCAATTAAACATTTATCTCCCTTAAAGGTTACAACAAATCCTGCTTTTACTATTGCTCTTACAGATAGCAAGTTAAGTATCAGTCTAGGTATATATAACATTGGTAAACGTTCATTAATACATGAACAATATGCAGTACCTTCTCCAGATGCTCTCAATTTCCATCCATTAGCCAATGATACATGCTGTTTACTCTTTGTCGTGTTAACAAGCCTCTCTTTACTTTTAGTTATACACTGTGATGCTCCACTGTCAACTATCCATATATCATGGTTTACAGTTATAGTTGTACTGATATGGCTAAACTAGCATCTTTATAAGCTCTCTGTATATTAATAGCATTCTGTTTCTTACCCTTTTTACAGTATCTGGCTATATGACCTTTAGCCTCACAAGAAAAACATTTCCTAACAATATAGGCAGTTGAAGACAGTTTTTCTTCCTGTGGTTGTCTTTCTCTCAGTTGATTTCTATCTTGCCTTCTTCTTGACTCTTCTAACAGTCTTCCAGTTATGCCAGTCAATATAAATGTTTAAAACTTCCAGTGAAGACACATAATCATAAGTTTCATCCAAAGAAGAAAGAATGATGTAAACTTGATGCAACACCAAGAAAATCAGCTCCTTTTCTTGTAGCTCTTATAAAGTCCTTTTCATAAACTCCAAATGAGCTAACATATCGCACCTTTTATAAGACGGGCTCGAAACAGTTTACGTGTAAGGTGTATGTGTGTACCCACACTATCTCGAACATAAATCTTCTTCAAACTGTCTCAACACCTAGCAGCAGATTCTTCACCATGAATATGGACTAACTGCTGATCACTCAGTGTCAGTCCAATTATACCATGTTTCTCATATAATAAGGCCGGGTCTTTTTTTTTTTTTGAGCCCTGAAAAAATGGCTAGGCTGTCTTTTCAGGGGTGACTTAATTCCCCCCCCTTGCATCTTTGGGTGGGCAGGCAGCGATAGCTTGGATGTTGACCTCGGCATTGGTGGGGCACTTCGTATCGGGGTCAACGCAGGCAGCACCATATCCAGGTGTGCAACAAAAGTACTTCCTAATGGCAAGCCCTCCCACTATTCCCCCCATTTCACATGTTTTAATATAGGCCTTAATTTGGGGGGAGGGGCTTAATTTCATTTCATGCCTATAAAACATGCTAGGACTTCCTATTGGGGGAGGACGTATTGTTGGAGAAACAGGGTACTAAGAGCCTTTTCATTATCCCGGTTAAAGTCAGCTATTTTCTTTTCATCTTCATCATTCAGTGGGTCCTAAGCTGTTACATCTGGTGGACTATTAACTACAGTCCATAATCCGTCTTTATACAGAAGTAGGCTGCACTTCATCGACCAGGAAACATAGTTTGTTCCATCCAACCGGGTTATCAGGGATATACTGGTTGACTGTTCTTGTGCCATTGGTAGTTTAACAATATATCTCAATCAGCTGTCTGAATATGAAACTGTATATTCACATTGATTCTCAATATCTCTCTGGGCCCATAACCAATGTTATGATATGTATAGAATAACCCTTGGGTAACAAGGATATGCACATAGAAACCTTTATGAGAATAGTTATGAATAATTATCCAGCCACACACAGATACACTAAATTGAGTTAAAATTTACTTTAAGAAATAGCACAGTCCAATAAACGGTCCAGATCATATACATTTTACAGTCCAAAGAATATCCAATTACAAAGTCTTCTTACCAGTTGCCTTTGTCATTTACAGTAAACAAAAATATCAAAGTATAAGCACAGCATAAATACAACAGAGAACCTTAGACAGCAATAGAATGTCAGAGAAACAGAATGTCAGAGAGACAGAATATCAGACAGAGCAAACTATGATCTCTAGCTCCCTCATGGTAATTTGCAATATAATCAACCAATCGGAATATTGTATAAATTGGGTTGCCAACCTTTTGGACCTCGGGGACCACCAAACTCATAGTTTTAGATCCCAGGGACCACTAATTGGTTCTGTGGGCGTGGCCTAATTTGTGGGTGTGGTGTGGTGGTCATGTGACTGGCTGGGCATGGCTTCTATGTAAAAATTATAAATATTTATACAAATATTGAATTTTTTATAAAAAAAGAGCCACTTTTACTCAAAATCAGGCAAAGCAGGTAGATTGAGTTGCTCACAGAATCACAGATTCATTCGGAGATCTATCCATCTGCCATTGGCTAGCTCAGTCCGTCACATAAAATTTGCTTGCAAGCAAACTCATAAAATTTGCTCGCAAGCAAACTCCCAAAATTAACTCACAACACACCATGCATGTAAATATTGAATTTTTTATTTAAAAAAGAGCAACTTTTACCCAAAATCAGGCAAAGCAGGCAGGCAGATTGAGTTGCTTACAATAATCACAGATTCATTCAGAGATCTATCTATCTGGCATCAGCTATCTCGGTCTCTCAAATTTGCTTGCCGTGAGTCTGCACTGAATTTGCTTGCAAGCAAACCTTCAGTCCTAAGGGAGGTTTGGCTGTGCTGAGCCGAAGATCTAAAGACTAGCTAGAAAGCAAAAAATCCAACCATTTCATGCTTCCTAGCTAATCTAAATTTCCCGGCACAACAAAACAGATGATGGTGGGAAAAGGGAAGCAATTTAGCAGACAAGTTTACCAGGTAAGGAGTAAGTGGGTGGGGAGGGTTCCGGTGGGCCATGTGGGCGGTGCAACCTTTCTGGGGGTGAGATTTCTCTGTGGCCCACCAAAATTTTCTCACAGCCCAGTGGGCCACAGCCCACCGGTTGGCGACCGCTGGTATAAATCAATACAGTGATTTTTTCTTAAAGCTACAAACATACATTGTTGGTTTATATATTGCCAACCCAACTAATTGGTGGACAGATTCCTAACAAAACTGGCTATAATAGAATTTCACAAGTCTGATTATATTGTACTTCTTTCTACTACTTATGGTTCAGTGAATTCAGGAGGTGTTTGTCTAAGCGACTTCCTAATATTATCTGCCTCTTGTGGAGTTGATCTTATCTCCATCAAGCTTTTTTCCCATATTCTCTACACATTTAAAACATCTGTCTAGGCATTTGATTACTGAGCCATACGTTTTAGCCACTTTCAGAAGACAATCCCTGAAAGTGGCTAAAGTAGAAAAATATTTTTGCAACAAAAACTGCAAATATTATTATCGTTTGTTAAAAATGAAGAAAATTGCTGCTGCATAAACTTTTCTTAATCATATGACTTGGTTTTCCCAGCATACTAAGCTACAAATCACAAATTATAAATTGTATCTTATAAATTGTAGAGGTTGAATTCACAAAATGCACTAAGTCGAGACAGAAGCAGGTCAGATTTTGGTGTATTGGATGAACTCTGTCACATGTAGGAAGAGAAGCTAGGCATGGTGATTGGAGACTATATTGTTGCCTTTCTGCCTAGGATTGGGCCATTGCTAGACACCTTTACAACCCAGAAATAGATCCTCGGACTCCTTCAGAATGGAAAAGGAACTTCCGCTCTGCTTTGAACCGAAAAGATGGTATTGAGATGGTGGAGGATAAGAGCACTGACCCTGAAGATCCTCACAAAGTCTATAAAATCAGCGTTAATATTGACAGTAAGGAATTAACCTCAGAACGCTTAGCCATCTACCAAGGACAATGTAATTTAAAAAATGGGGAATTGTGGATCGGAGTGAAAAAATAATTGCTTGTTATTTTCTTATACAGACCTAAATAATCCAGCTGTGGAGGTTATTGATGCACCATTGATTCCAGCTGAAAATAGGAGGTCACAGGAAATGAGTTCAACGTTTAGTCAGGTAAGTTCTTTCTCTCACCTGATAATCAGGTTCCCTTCCTTTGCTGGAGCTTTTCAAACACTCATTATAGCATATTGTCTCCTGGCAGAATGAAGTTGTAGTATCTTCTTATATCTTTAAAGATTTAACTAGCCCCTTGTTTACAACAACTTTTCAAAAACCTTTTTTTGTGTTTCTTCTGCTTAACACTTAAGTGGCAGTGCTTATTGGTATGTGCTACATTTCTGTCCTGGGAAAATGTTTTCAACATAGCTTACATGCTGGAATGGTCAAAGGAAAATGAAGAAAAGAACATTTTGTCACTCTGGATCTCATTCTGGATGGAGAAGGAGGGCAAGGGACTAAATCAGGTGCATCCAACTTGTGGTTCATGGGCTGCATGTGGTCCTGGAGAGCTAGTAATGCAACCTCATAAGGTTGTAAACTTTTCACATTATGATCTGCATTTATATGTATTAACTATATTATATATTTATACATGGCCCATGACAATTCCTCAACACTTAGTGTGGGTCAGGTAAGCCAATAGGTTGGACATGCCAAGACTAGATGCTTTTTCTGATCTTTCCTCCTGTTCTTCAGGATGAAACACAGGAGAATGTGCTGAGTCCCTTGGATCGTTCCAGTTTTGATCATGGTGAGCGATGGGAATCTAAAGGATCATATTAAATATCAATTTTTCATGATGATGAACATAATAATTGGAGATAATATATGTAAGGATTACAAGATATAACCTAAAACAAAATCTGAGATTCTCCTTCATTGATTTCAGTGCAGCCAAAAACGTAATATGAGTTTTTAAAAAAATCAAAAGCCAAGTAGAACATTTAGAGACCTGGTCACGTTTTGAAACGCTTACAATACAAAATAAAGAACATCTGTTGGGGCATACATATAAAATAGTCACTGAAATGTGATTCAGAAGTAGAATAAATTAAACATACTTCTATGTTTAAAAGCATTCAGAATCTAAATATAAAAGGCAAAAATGGGAACATCAATAGAAGACAAATTTATATACAAAATTAGTACAACATGTTTTATTGGTATTTTATTCCTGATAGCTAAAATGAATAATGTTAAGATGAAAATGTAATAATCAGTTGGAGAATTCTTTCTTTTTTTTTAAACAAATTTTATTAATTTTCAAAGACAATACACAAACAAACAAAACATAAAACGTAAGAACATAAAACATCTTTTCTAAAAACTGCTTATTAAGTTTTAACAAAACAAATAAGACATCTTGTTTAAGGACAGCATAGTTCCAAATTATCACATTTCCATACAAACACAATTTAATATGCATATTATGTATTCAACTTCATATCTTATTACTCTTTGCAACTTCTCACTATTTTTCCCTTTACTTCTATTCAATTTTATTCATTAAACTTATACTTTCATCTGTCTTATTTACAATGTCATATGTTCTCATCCAACATTTTTAATTCTCAATAAACAAACATAAACAAACAAAACATGTAACATGAAAACATAAAACTTCTTTTTAGAAAGTGGCTTAACCCCGGGTTACATCTTTTTGTACAGACATAAATCAAATTCATGCTCACCTTATATACCATTTCATATCTTATTTAACATTCTATATTTTCTATATGTCTTCTCCTCTCTTTTCACTCTCTTAATTCTATTTTATTTACTTCATCTCAATTTAAATCATTATGCTTGTATCTTTTGTCCGTTCTTTTTCAATTATCTATTTATCTTTCCTCTTTAATACAAAATTTTTCCTGTAATCAGTGGTTGAAGTATGACGCCTTTCTATCTTTCCCCCAAATTTAACACTTAAAATAATACATAATTTCCATTCTGATTCTGCTTAGTACATTCTACGTAACATTTTAAAATAAAAAACATAATAAGCTTGTAGTATAGTAAAAACAATGTTCCATAACAAATTAATTAATTAAACTCCATTATTAAATCTTAGACATTTTACACATTCCCCACAATATTCTATTAACACATATAATATTCCAATTTTCTATTTCAAATATAAATACTACGATACAATCTTATGTACTTTTGCAGAATCTCTCTTTTTTTTTTAAAGAATTTTATTGATTTTCTACAGACAAACAAGACAAACAAAACATTAAAACATCAACTCTCATATGTACATCCAGCGTGTCGGTTGGTTCATCAGTTTTGTGCATTCATTTTGTAGTCTCAATTACAATTATGTCACCTAACNAATCAATCCTAAAAACACTTTATAAATATAGTATACTGTCTTTCATTCTAAGTATTCTATTATCATATTTTATCATCTAGCCATTGATAAAAAAGATCCCAAATTTCATAAAATTGTTTATACTCTTGCTCTC